>JAPSES010000104.1:10415643-10428223 GCA_029822895.1 Maxillicosta whitleyi
CTCGAACAAGGACACAATATATGACAACTGAAGGAAACTACAGTGAAAATAGACTTAAATAAAAATAGACTTACTTGTACACGGTTGTTGCTGGTCCAGACAGAGTTGGTATCGATCCCGGTGTAAGTGTAAGATGTCCTGTTAATCCACACCTGTTTTGTCCCAACTTGCTAAAACAGTCTGCAAAAAATTTGCCACAAACTACCACATGTTTTGGGAGTTGTTTAGGCACATTCCCTGCACAAATAAACTCCAACCACAAGCTTTTCTGTGGCTTGGATGTAGGCAGAAGTAACAGGCTTTAGTTGTCCTTTGTACACTCAGGTACTGTGCCTTTTCCTGCTTCCATGTTGTCCCGGCCTGCTGTCATTGTGTGAGGGTGGAGTTTGTGCGCAGTTAGTGACGTATAAAACTGGAAAAGGTGGAGTGTAAAATGTATAAATCCGAAATCTGCCAAAACAGCCCATTTGATAGTGTTCTTTGAGCTATGTTGACACACACTCTGCAGCAAAGGAAACACTGGTCAGTTTTTCTTACAACTTACGCAGGCTATGGGAACACATATTTATGATCAAAAACCTTAAAAATGAAAATTTCATACCAAGGACCTTTTAAATATGCATAACTTTTATCATAGGATAATCAAAAATGGGGTTGCTGTGTATAGGAAAGGTTGTTCTTGTGTTTTTTTTGTTTGTTTGTTTGTTTGTTTTGTTTTTTAAAGTACCAGGCTGTAGCCTAATGTGTTTATGTCAGCAGTAAATCTGGATGTTTTAAGGTGGGGGTCTATGGGAACAGACTCAGTTTACTGTGCTGATTTTGACTCTTCGGTGTTGGATTCATTTTTCAAATACTCGATTTTCTCAGTATATTTCACAATCATCATGGGGCTACTACTACATCATCTATATTACAATGGCCAACCAAAAAAAAAAAAAAGTCACACATGCAATATTTGAGTGCACCATCTTCGGTTTTTGGCAGTGTATTTTACCTTCAAGTAACATATCTGTAAAAGATCCTCAGAATAATCACCAAATGCCCTTTCCCAAATATCTATAGATCATATAGTTTGGTAAAATGACAGATTATTCTCCTATGTTAAACTCCTAATCAGAGTGTCTTGTGCAGACATGCCACTGTGCAGCATTTCTGGCTCCTGTTCAACTGTTGACGTGCATTGGCGCAATCAAGGAAACTATTGATTGAGCCCATTATGCTCTGATTAGCTCACAGGCCACTTGCTCTTTCCCAGTGGTGTGAATCTATTCTGAGGCAGAAGACAATAAAAGACCTCTCCCCTCACCTCCATGTGTCTACCAGTGCCTTGTATTTGTGTATTTTTGTTCATCTTCTGTAAATTTCTCTTCCTTGTGTATTGTGTAAACTCAACCCTTACGTCTAATTAATGGGGTCCTTGATTTCTTTTATCTCTTCATCATACATGCATACCGTGTAGATTAAAGTCCGGAACATCGGTACCCTCACACCTGTGCCTGTGGCAGATATATCCTGTTTGGAAAAGGCCTCATATACCCATTGCCCACCCCTCTCCCACTTCTGAAACCCCCCACCCATCTCTGCCAAACCAGGAAGTGTGCACAGGAAACAGCTGTCCCCTGCGTCCGCCCGCTTACCCCGGGCCAGGTGCATCCTGGGAATGGAGTGATGTGTGACTGTTGACATGTGGCTAACACTGTATGAGGTGATGTTACAGTAATCAGGATCACCGTGAACTTCATACAGTGATAAGATAAAATAAGCTCCTTTGGATGTATAAAGCAGTGTTGGCTGTGATAGTCTGGGGGTTTTCTCCTCCGTGGCTTCTAAGCTTTTTGACATTTGTACTTGGATTCACAAAAACTCTCGTGTCCTGAAAAAGCAGCAACACTACGAGGGTGTCTTAGATTAACTTAACTGTGCCTTTTCCCGTGGTTTATCAGAGATTTACAACAAAAACTGTTCTTGTTGTTGTCGTCTGTCTGTAGCTATGGCCGGTCTCCAGGACAATCAGGAAAAATAAACACTGTGAACATCTGTAGCAGAAGAGGAGGACAGAGAGCGTCTGCCCCGACCAGCGTTTGCAGCATTGTTTGTCACTTTCTCCATGAAATGCACTTCGAATATTGCCTCAAACAATTAAGTTCCAGTGATCCCTATCGCTCTGCACACAATAGTGTTTACATGACGTGGAGGAAACACAGCCATGGAGCCCACTTTGGGGAGTGTGTGTGTGATTTCTTGGGCATGTGCATGTGTGTTCATGTCCTTGAATGCATGGGCATATGAAATTAATCTCTCAAAGTTCAAAATGTGATCTATAAGTGTGATAATTATTGCTGTTGCATTGTGAATATAGCTCTAAAAACACAACAGGTGAATCCTAATAAAGGTCACTTTGAACCCACATGTACCCACCAGTCACACATGGTTCAGTCATCCACAAAAATGTCCCCATCAAATGCGTGGTTTATAGAGTGGGGATATTTTAAGGAGAAGGGTGTGACAGCTCTACTCTGAGATTAAAACAATCCCCTCTTGATTTCTTCCTCACTCAAGGGAAAAGCGGAAGTTGTCTGTTATCGTTTGTTTCTATTATTATTCCTCATTACTGTTGGGTGTTCACATGGGGCGCTAAATGAAAACGTCAGCGATTAGTCTTATGTGTTTTCTCTTTTCAGGGTGCTGTCCAGAAAATCATTTTTATGAGAAGCCAGGTTTTTACAGTAAATGGGAAAAACCCAAAATGTACATTGATTTGTTGTTCAGAAATTCTTCATAAAGTAGGGGAGATGAAAGTACTGTGACCTGGACTTCATGATTAAAGCAATAAGAAGGATTAATGTTTATAGTAGTCTTTATTAAATAAATACTTCCAATTTAGACTGCAAACAACTATTTCTCAAAAAAAACTCAGTGCAGTTACATTATACTATGTTAATTTACCACATTATAAACCTATTGACTGTCACTCAATGTTGAAGCGGAAATAAGGGAGTAGCACTTTATGATATTAGTACCAAACATAATTAAATATTACTGTTGCTAACCATTAACAAATAAAAACCAAGACAATGTAATTTTATGTAATGAGTTGACACAGAAAGAATAATCAGTTAAGGAATGTTAATACACATGTTCATCCATACGCTTGTCCAGTACATAAATGCTATTGCAGAAAGTTCTGTAGAACCAAAATCCACTTTTATCAAACAGAATTTCTTGAAGTATGAACATATTCATATACACAATCCAACTACATTTGTAACTAGGAAAGATTCCAACATCCACATGATTAGGATTAAATGGTTCAGAAAATGAATGAATGACATTTGGTGCATTCATTCACACTAAATAATCATGAATTATGCATTTGTTAATAATATTTTTGAATCTAACACATTGTCATTCATTTTCCCCTGGAAATGTGTCTAATATTTTTTTCTTTGGAAACATTACTGTCTGCCATCTTTCATAAAATCTGAACCACAACTAAAAGATGTAATTTAAGTATTTTATATTCCCCGTGTAACATATTACACATACGTAATATATATCTAAAATAAATCAACTCTTTGTTTAAACTCATAAAGATATTTATATAACATACAGTAGCACAGAACATTACACAAAAATAGATATTAGATGAATATAAAACGCAAAAACGAAACCGTTAGTAATAATTACTGTCCCTTGGTGTAGCTTTTTATATGTTACACGCAAATTTATGCAGCATCTGCAGGAGCTTTGGTGCCACTACAGCGTTATTCTCACCCACTGAGAGTGTTCAACTGGAACCACAGCTGCTGAACGCAGAAGAGTGTGACAGACCAATAGATGACACTGTCTGGATTCAGACAGTGTGTATGCTATTGTATCTGCAAACTGAGACCCCAGGGCATTTAATGTTCATAATGATGATGATGATGATGATGATGATGATGATGATACTGAGGACCGACTGTAAAAGCAAAAAATTAACAATGTTGATGAAGATGAAGGTGATGACAGATTTGTTGAACAGTTGCTCTGTAAAGCGTCCTCTTTCCCAGGCCCTTGAAGGTCACATATCTATAAAGGCTTTATGTTTGTGTTTCAGTCTGTCTAAGAAGGAAATGACTGAGGGAATGTAACAGAGGTGCTGACCTGGATGATGAGACCAAGAGAAAGGAATGGTGAATGGCTGAGATTGAGGAAGGAAGTTTTGGAGCTCCTGTAGAGGAAAGTTACCATGATGATGACCTGATGGTTGTCAGTGACACAGGTGTGCTCTGGAACCTCCAGCCTGGGACCCAAACTCCTCCTTAACCCCTATTGTCATCATATTGAAAAAAAATAAAGATAATACTAGAGGTGCAACACTATCGCTAAATATAGAAGCATTGTTAAATCACAAAATAAGTGATTTTAATCCATTAAAGATAGTGGAAAAAAAATACAGAATTACAAATACATCTAAATACAGTCCCCTTTATCTTAAATGTAGGATATAATTGTTCCTTTATTGCAGAGTTTGTCGTTTCTGATTAATATAAGTATCCTTCATTCATGGGGTCACGGGGGTCACTGCAGCCTATCTCAGCTACTTACAGGCAAAGGCGGGGTTCACCCTGGACATGTCACTGGTTCATCACAGGGCTGAACCTATAGAAACAAACAATCACTCTCACATGTATTATTTTATCATTTCAATCTGCATTCAGCCTGGTGAGTGGATTAAACAGTGACTTTTTTTTACCTGTTACATAACCCTCCCAACACTTATGCAGCCAACAATTATAGGCTGTCAGTTATTTTTCATTAAGCAATTAATCACTTTAAATATCAAACTATGCCCCAAAGGTCACATATTTAACATGTTTGTCCAAAGGTCACAACACCAAATAATACAGTAATATAAGAAAACATCCGATCTTTATATTTAAGAGGCTGAAAACTAATTTTTGGCAGTTTGTTTTTGTCTTTTTTGCGATAGTTTTTTTTTTTTTTTCCAATATCGGACACTCATTACTTATGTATTAATTAACAAGGTAAGTCCTGGTCTTCTAAAGCAAGTGTCCTAGACATTATTGACCTTCACCTCTCTGAAAGCAGAAGTTATAGCAGTTTTTTGCTCTGGAGCATTTGACATAATGTTAAGGAGGAAAAACATCAGCAATGAATCCATAGTGAGAAAAAATATTAACAGAGGAAAACATTCAAGATAGTTTCCAACTTTCTCAGGATTAAAATTAAAATGAATAAAATAAAGTCAAAATAAAATAGTCATATTTAAGTAAGTCATATTCATTTCAAAGTGAAACTATGCAAACAGAGGACCCAACATCCACATCCCACACTCTACAGACCCCATTTAACAGGCTGAACAGGTATGACTTGAACCCCTCTGTAAACCACAGCGTTCACATGTGAGTCCATCTGTCCAACAGTTAAGGCTTAGCTGAAACAAAAGGTCATGTGGTTTTAAGAATTTTATTTATTTATTTTTTTATTGTGAAGTCTTTATGAGGAAAGCTTTATAAGGGAAAAAAAAAAATCTTTCGGTTTGAACAGTGACCTGAAACACACCGGCAAATCCACATCAGAATCCCTGAAAAAATAAGAATGAAAGTGTCATAATCAAGACTAAATCTGACTGAAATGCTGTGAAGACAGCTGGGAATAAACGGAAGCGAAATGAACTAAAGTAACATCATAAAGATGAGTGACAAAAGTCACAAGGAAAATAAGTAGTCATAGAGAAAATGATCGCTTCAAGTTACTGCTGAAAGTTGTTATACACCAAATGTCTTTCCCTTTTTTTTTTTCTTTTTTTTTATATAAATAATGGAACAATAGAATCTGCTGTGTGATGTTTCACACTTGAGCTTAGATTATAATAATTTTAGAGCCTGGTGAGGACCAGATGGATTTTTAAAAAAAAAAATTATGTTCAATTATATAAAACCAGAGAATCCAAAGAGGGTATACTTGTATTTATTGTGACTATAAAATATAAAACATTTACATGTTCGTCTTGTGCTGCTACAAAGACACACAACTGGGAAATCCTTGCTTATAATCAACATTTGAGAATAACAACAACAATGATTTTTTGGTAATTGTGTTATCTGAGGCGTTGTCTGTGTATAGACCTGCATGTATGTGTGTGTGTGTGTGTGTCTATAGTGCATCGTTGTCTGTTATTATATGTGACATTAGTGCAGTTGTGGATCTTTTCTTGGAAAGAGTCCAGGTCCCTTCAAAGTCTGGGACTGACCAGTCTAGCGTGATGTATTTGTGAGTATCTGTGTGTACACGCATGTAGGCATGGCCATGTATCCGTCCATGTATGTGTGCGTAAAAAGTGTGTGTGTGCGTGTTGGTATTGGTAGAGGAGGAGGGGGGGGGGGAGGGATGGTGGAGGTTCCTTATCTCCAGTCCACAGGCAGCTTTTGAGGCTCTTATCAGCAGTCACCATATTGTATGAGCACATCCTCTTGTCCAGCAGGGAGCGGAAAACTCTCCTTGCAACACGGTTCCCTCTCTCTCCCTCACACCATGCCTCTCTCTCTCTCTTATTTTCTCTCTCTCTCTCTCTCTCTCCTGCCGTTCTGTCTCTCCCACCTCACATTTGCCAGTGTGAGAGCTCTCCGACTGGCAACCAACTAAAGCATTGTGTCTTTTTGGCGAGGAGAGTTAGAGAAGGAAAAGACAGACAGGAAAGTAAAAGAGAGAGTGAGGTGAGAATGACATATGGACCAGGGGTGGGGGTGGTGGGGAGGGGGTGTCAGAGACCTGCGTTCATCTCCGTGCGCATGAGTGTGTCTTCGTTGAAATGGGCAGCCCCACAACAAAATAACATGTGCGTTTGTCTTTCAGTCCGGCTCTGACTTCGTGTCTTTGTGAATATTTGGGACTTTCACCTTTCTTTTTCATTTCTTGGTTTTTATTTATTATTATTATTATTTTTAAAGACTTGATATAAGTGTGCGTCGTTTAGACACTTTGGTTCCTGACCTCAGAGATTGACAGACAGGCGGTGACAGGCTGAAGAGTGAGCGACCTGAGGAGGAGGAGGAGGAAGGAGGATATTAAACACTGAGGACATACAATATGTGCGTTCACAGATCACTTAAACTCTGATGGATTTCGAACGACAGAGCGTCAAACCACACTGGGCGCCGTGATGTATCTGTGAGTATAAAAGATTATTTACATGCTTTCTGCAAATTCAATTAGTGACTGTAAAAATGTGCAACACATGGCAGTACATTTAAATATACTAAGAAATGTGTATTAAAAATGTGCCTTTAATGTAGTAAATTGCTTAAATAACTACACTGACTTGATTAAATTTCGAAATTACACCAAAATAGTGCTTTTTGTTGCAGTAAATATATTTGCAAAGATAATATTAAAGGCAATTACATATAATATTTAATACATTTATGACAAAGAAAATTAATTGCATGTATATAATTATTAATGTTGTGCAAAGACAAATAATTTTGGTAAGAAAACAGGGTTTATTAAAATTGCTTTTATATTTATTTGACAAAATGATGCAACTTAAAACAGAAACCATGCAGAAATGTGCAGGTTAATTTGTCATAGAGTCGTAGATTGTATAGTGTTGAACAAATAAATCATTTGCTTTTTTGCACAATTTTTCTCCTACTCACTGCATTTTTTCCCCCAACATCAATCATATTAATTATTATTGCAAATATCTGCACTTATAGAAATTTCAGGAGAAAAAAACTGCTACACAGGGCTCCTAAATACATTATCTTGTTCTTTGCAATACAGTAGATTCTCTAATAGTTCTTATTATTGCAATACTTATAAAGTTGTTTTACAAAATTAGATTTACAAAGAGGCAAAAGTTGTCTTCACATCACTGTAAAAGACGGAACTGTCCCTAAATAAAGTCATGACTTCTAGAAAAGACAAAACAGGAACAAGTGCGATTGCAAAACCTGAGTAACCTTAAGAGTCCTACTGCGAGTTAAACCAAAATGCAACTTTACATAAAGGCAAATAGAATATATTTGATGCAACACCGTTTAATGGCAGACTGTACTGTTGAAATTCACAAACCCTCAAATATATGATCTGTGATGTTGTTATATAAATAATCTATCTGTAGTGAATGATAAAATGTAGATTTATAGATTTAAGGATTTTTACAGCAGAGCTCCCCTTTATTCTATTTGTCATCAATGTTTAACACATGTGACAATTTTGATTTTTGGATATAAATTTTACATCTGATGCCTTTTCTAAATATACGCCAAATATATATCCTGTGTTTTTTTTTTATTCTTTTGTTCAACAGACTCTTTGATATCAATCCAACCTTTGCTGGTTTGGGAAAATCTGAATTGTTGTGAGGATTTTGAGTCACATCCTTAAACTGCGCACAGAAACGGACAGAGTCATTCAGAGCAGTCGATGGAGATGAATTCACAGCCGACAATGAGCTGTTCAGGATGTATATAAGAAAAATACAGACATACACTTCAAGTCACACCACTTTAAGTCCACTTTACACCAAGAAATATAGAAATAAGCCTTCTGTCTAAGGTTGCAGGGAGCAGAACACATAAATGAACACATTTGTTCCATTGGCGGCTTCTGAAAGGTTCTGGTAATGAATGCAGACTGACATAGACTCACACTCCACATACAGTTACAACCAAAGAGCATCCAGCTGAGGTGAAGATGATGGCTAATAAAGCTGGATCAGAAGGCAGCTGCAGCTCTATCCACAGCACAAATAATCTGGACTGATGGATAAAAGACCCAAACTGTAGCCACTGAGAAGAGATTGATCAGAGGAAAACCTGCGCACAGATGCACTGAGGTAGATCAATAACATATTGGACACGTACAAAAAGGAAAAGACAAAGGAGTCAAGCAGCTTCTAAGGAAGGAATAGATGTATCCTTGGATAAAGGTGCAGGACAAGTCGCAGCTTTTCTGTATGAAAATGTGAACGCCCCTTATTTACATGTAAAGACTCCACAGAGACGAGACACACTGACACACACTCACGAGGCTGCTGTGAGCTTTTCCCACTGAGACTTCACCACCATGATGGAGAAGCTGAACCCCACCAGCCGGCCTGCCTCTCCCCCCGACCTGCCTCGCCCCTCCTCCTCCTCCTCCTCCGCGTCCTGTGCCTCCATGGAGCAGCGCAGCCCCCTCCAGAACCAGAACCACACTTCAGTGCTGTCAGACACCATCGTCAAGACTGGGCACAAGGGACACCTGGACATCCCCGCTGCCGGCTGCATCAAGACCCCCGCTGCGACCACAATAGCATTAACCAGTCACCACCCAGACATGACTGCTGCACCTGAGCCCGGCGTCATGGAGACGGAGGAGGAGGAGGAGAAACGACGAGGTCCAGCAGCCACTAAAGTTTCTGCAAATGCTTTTACAAATGGGACACCGGCGCTTTCCTCTCCACCTCCACTCCTCCCAGCACCAGCTAAGACCTCCCCGTGCCCCCTCCTGCCTCCAGTCTCCACGTCGTCTTTCCCTTCATCCTCATCATCCTCACCTCTTCCTCCTCACATTCCTGTCATCAGTCTCGGGCACAGCAAGCCCCCTCTTCCACTCCCCAGTACCCCTCTAACAGCTCTCCATCCAATTCCCAACCTCCTACACGGGCCACATGGAGACCTTCGCCGTGGTCAGGTGGCCTGCCTGCCTGTGGCCAGTCCTGGAGGCCCCGGGGGATCAGGAGGCCCCTCTGCTCCCTCACCAGGGCCCCTGTTACCTCAGCAGTACCTGTCTGCCCACCCTTTCTTCACCAGGTAGGACTTTATTTGTATTTGTCAGTAACATTACATAATGTTTGTGAGGTTTCTCAGTCACACAGGTCATGGTAATCCTCGATCAGTTAAATCAAACTGAACTTCTTTCACACCTCTCTCAAGAAGCCATCCACGTCAGATTGGAAGGATCATCCCTTAGCAGGGGTGGGGGTCTACGACACAACCTGTGCCTTACGTACAATACTATCCTGACAATTCTGCCATGCAAACCCCACTTTAAGCATAACAACCCACATAATGAGTCATTAGCCATACAAGTCATGTGACCTCTCAAGGCATTTACATAGGGAAAAGATAAATATCTATAATAAAGAACTGATGAAGCCCCTCAAATGAGAGGCGAAACATCTTCAAACCAAGATAAAAGTCCAGTTGCTTTTGATTTAACTGATCGAGGAACATTATATGATATGATTAAGAGCAGCGGTGGAAATTAGAGTGACTCATTATACTCACATGATGAGTTGATACGATACAGGCATTCTGCAATATGTGATACACCGTAAAAAAAAAGAGGAAGCAAGCGGGAATTAAGTATTTGCATTGTGGTGTCAGTTTTGCAGAATGTGTTTAATTGAATTAACAGAGTGAGAGAATGTTATGTTATTGTGCATTTGTGCATATCAGTGAATATAACAAACATGTCCACGTGTGCTCACATTTCAAGGAATAGTGACATTTACAGAAAAAAATTAGAGCTCCTGCATGTTTAAATAAAAGTAACAGCATTTGGGGACAGTACAATATGTATCACTAAATGCTACACTTATTGCTTCTGGTTGGTTTATTTTATATTCTGTTATAGAATATACTGGACAATTTTATTTTGTAAGTTATTTAGTAGTTTAGTTTAATTTATTTTAATCAATTAAAGAGATGCCCTGCATCACTCTGTTGGGGATTACTGTGCAATAAAGACCATCTCATTGTATGTTAATTCATAGATATCATACAATATTTACCAGCATTGATTTTATGAAGTCCTAAAATGTATGCAATTGTGTATTCCATAAAATGTAATGACCACACTGATCATATTCTAGTTAAATATGTGTGGAAATTCAATCTAAGTTTAGACTGATGGTACAAGTTAAAAATATCACCAACATTACAACTTTAATACATCCACATCACACATTTAATCTGTTTGGTGTATTAAAAAGCTGTGAAACACTGAAATATGAAACATCTTCCTGAAATGTAACCAGCAGCAATGATGCCACTTCACTGTTAACATTGCCAAGTGTCTGTTTCATATGAAACATCAACTGCTGGGATTTCATGACTTCCCAGTGTGATTAATAACACTGTGTGGTTTACTTGAAATTGACAACAGGATGTGAGCTGTTGTAACAACCCATATTTCTCACATTATTATGAATATTTGTTTACCTAAAATGATGTGCATATAATATAAAAAAAAAAAATATGAAGATGTCAGTTTTAGACCTGCAGATTGTAGATAAATGTGGCGCTTTTTGGCTTTAGATCAAACCCCCCCTCACCCCCTCCTGTTCGTTAATTCACACTATGAAAATCTGTTTTATATAATAACTTATATAGTAAGAGAGAAGCCAATTAATAATAAAAGTGGTTTCATAGCTACATCTATGGGTTCCCCTCTTGTCATGGAGATCTGGGAATAAGATTCCCTCCCCACCTCCCCTCGGTCTGTTTGTAACAGGAAGCATTGATCTATTTTATCCACCTGAAGTACATCCAGTAGTAACCAGTCTTAATGAGCCTGGGCTGCAACTGTGCATGCACACTCAATCAACACCACCAACATAATCACGCCTCAGTTAATGGCTTCTACCTCCTCCTCCTCCTCCTCCTTCACCTCATTCTCAGTCCTTCCACAGAAGACCATTTGTCAAGATCAAATATTTTGGTGTTTTCATTGATGTCGGGCCATATTCTGTTACAAAACTGTGACATTCTATACATTTTCTGTTGTTGTTTTTTTTTCTGTAGTTCTTACTTGGGTCCATCAGGTGGAAGCTATGGCGTCATCACCAGCAATCGGATCAAGAGAAGACCGTCGTCACACTATGAGATGGAAATTAGCGACTGTGAGTTTCAATGCGTTTCAATGTGGAACCACCCATTGAAGTTAATGTTACTGCAGATGCTTGTTCAGTGTCTTTGTGGAAATGCTGCACACAATGAGAAGAATGAAGGTTAATTGAAAGTAGACAGACAGGCTGTTGTTACTCATTTTGTCCCCCTCCTGTTCCAAAAAATCCTTAATGAGAAAAAAATGTAATCCCGACCCTGACAGTGGAGTAGTCTATCACTCATAATTTTATAACTACTTTGCTGTGCATGAGTCTCAAGCCTGAAGTCTGTTCTTTTCCATAAAATATTTAAGCAAAATATCTATATTGAACTCTTTTCGTGATACACTTTAATTTGGCACTTTCTATTTAAGCAGGACTATTTATTAGGAGGATTAATTGATGTGGGTTTTATTTCTTCAAAACATATTTTAACAATATTGAATATGCACTTTGTCACTGTGTGCACTAAATTAAACTGGAGTGAAACTGAAAAAAAATGAACAAAATCATGACTGGTAAACTATCCCACTTAACTGTACAAAGTGTGACTTGTTCATCTAATATGCATGTAACACGTTCAATTATTTATTATTATTAATGTCCATTCATACCCACATCCATATTTACTGATAACCCTGCACTGTACATACCGTTAAATTACTCACTTATTTTCAGATTTTATACTTATTTTCT
>JAPSES010000104.1:10458873-10497517 GCA_029822895.1 Maxillicosta whitleyi
AGCGTTTAACCGACAATGAGTTTAATTAATACAACCAGAGGAGCTGCATGTGGATGGGAGAAGTGCGGAAAATGCTGTCAAATTCTGATTGCGATTAAAAAATATTCGCAATCACAATTTACATTAACCTAATCACGATTATCGCATTAATATTCCCAGCCCTACTATTATTACATTTTCATTTCTCCAAGAATGTTTCTTCTACAGACATTCAAGCTGCTAAAGCACCTAAACACCTCTGCCTATGAATATATAAAATAACGCTAAACACTAATTTATAGATAAATAACTTCAAGATTATTGTCTATAGATTTTTTTAAGACAGTTGAATGCTAGATTTAATGATTATTTATCAATTTTAAGAATAATTAAGGCCTTAGTTTGAGACAGACAAATGGAAGACTTTAAGGTTCCAGACACTCCAAATAATTACGACACTAATTATGAATTTTATAAGCATTAAAGATCATCAGGGTTATTCTACTTTTATGATCATTCAATATATGCTGTAACAGGGTTTCTAAAAGGTAAATTTAAGACTTTTTAAGACTACTTACAACACAATTTAATACTTATTTCAGTCATACTGGCAAAAAATGTGCAACTCCTAGAATTTATTGAATTATATTTATTTGCTCCAACACCTTGATTCCCACCATCTTGAGTCATTTTTCACCAGGGGCTGCAAAGTTAGCAAAAATTGGTTCCTAATTTCAATATGAATTCTCTGGTTGGAATGGGTGAAACTGAAAAATGATACTTGGACATTTCTTCAACACATGCCAAAATGTTTATGGCAACATAATTTAAGACCTACCATGTCACATTTAATACCTTTTAAAGACTTTTTAAGGTATTATATGCACATTTGTAATTTCAACATTTTTTTAAGACCCTGCAGGAACTCTGTGTAATGATATCTAGTGTTCAATGGTAGTAGTAAAAAAAATGGTAATAGTAGTCGCTGCAGTTTTACTTGGAACTTATCTCGTTGACGTCATGAATATTTAAGTAGCTCTCAGGCTTCAGGTCTGTAGAAATAAAGACAAGACAAAGCAAGATGGTACAGTCAAGAACATCCTTTTTATTCAATCAGGTGCTGCTCTTCTCAAACTGTGTTTTTCTTCTTATGGAAAAGAAACTGTAATTAACACATGCATTTCACCTAGAGCTCTGGGGGGTGTTCTCACAAAGAAGTGGTGCTGCACTGAGGGCATAGACAGAGGTGCAGAAGAGCTGGGAGTCAGGGGCCTAGGGTGCTGCCTATTACACTAATAACCATACACCAGTCACCAAAGAGAACAAAATAAACAACATAACAAAGACACGGAACAGTCCAGCATGAGGTGGTCAGAGGAGGATAATGGAGGGACTTCCCTGAATCCTCAAAATCTGAGAGATCAGGTTCACGCTGGCCTTTTATCTGTCTGGTTGGTATGTTATTATAAATGACTAATACTGCTGAACCCACCATGAAAAATAATACTTCACTTTACAAGATTGATTGGATAGGATGTGGGATATGTCCTGGAAATGCAACCTCCCCCTTCCCAGCCTCATGCAGGACGAGTCCGGTTATAAGGTGCTTGTAGCTTTCATTTACAGTCCAAGGCGTCTTCAAAGAGAGCCTCATTGACAGCATACCCTGATAGCAAATATTAAAGAAATCCAAATTAAAAAAGGGGGAAAAAAAAAAAATGGGGGAAAAAAAACAAAACAAAGCAAAAAATAAATAGCAAAAACAAAAGAGCAAACTCTTAGCCTAGTTGAAGCAGCCCCTTTCACAACGTCCCAAAGGAGTTCATTCAGCCCTCTTGACCCCATTGTCTTCTCTGTAGACCTCTTCAACACAAACCCCTGAACCCCTGCCTTCCCTTTCTAACCCACCCACCCAAGGACACCCCCAAAAGCCCGTCAGCGTAATTTGTTCACTTACATTAGCTGTTGAATGGAGAAGCTGAAGAGATGGGTATGGTAATACAATGTGAAGCATACAGACAAGAATAACATGTGAGCTAACTGCATTCTGCTCAGACAAAAGTTTTTCGGCAATATTTTTTTTAACCCTCCCAACAGCTGAGAGGGTGGGAGAGAGAGAGAGAGAGAGAGAGATTGAGAAAGAGAGAGAGAGAAAGACGGAGAGTGACGGACACACAGTTACAGACTACTCCAGTGTCTAAGGGAAAACAGACAGTGGAGACAGAGGGGAAGAAAAAAGCAAGAGCTGAACGAGAACAAGTTTTTTTGCCTTTTCAAAAAAATTTTTTTTTGTCATCATTTATCAATAAAAAGTAAAGAACTAATTCACACCAGTTTCCTTTTGTACTATATATATATATATACGGCTTTGAAAAGGAAGAGAGGATATAGGGGAGGTACAATGGAGGGGATTCATTTCGAAGGCAAAGGAAAAAGTTGTCCCTGGGTGCTGAACGGTGATGACTTTTTGCCTCGTCGCAGCACTCAGGGGCAACCCGCTACCTCAAGCCATTTCGAAAAGGGCGATCTGGATTACAAAATGGAGTCTGTGAACAAAAGGCACTTTTAAGGGACAACCTTTAACTGCTGGGAAACTATACACTACAGCACAAGCACTATAAGAGTCATTTACAGAGGAGGGGGTGGAACTGGGGAGAGGCTCACCTTGCTGCCTGTTTTATAAACGGTTCAGACTCATATTTTGCCTGTTTCTCAGCTCCTTTTCTGCGTGTGTCTGTGTTCTCCTTCCACTGACAGCTCGTATGGAGTACGTCTCAACACAACCTGCTGAGATTAGATTCAGAAACTTTTTAAGATGACCATGGGAATAAAAAATTTCTGGATGTGAAGTGCCTCCCGTGGTCACAGGGAGGACCTTGTCGTGAATCGATGCATGATAAAAATGAATTGAAGTGGGAGGGTTATTATTTTTGTTTTTTTCTTTTTGCTGGTGAGTTTCAGGCAGTGCATGGGTTTAACATAAATTATCTGAACAGAGTTTCTTAGGCTTGATAGTATAGGTAATTTTTTTTTTTTTTCTAAAGGTTGAACCAAAATGCCTTTTGTGTCACAACCTTAAGGAATAGGAACCTCTCCCCCCACTCATACAAATAGAAGAATACAAATAGAGAGAGGAATAATGCTGTTTCCTAAATGGTTTGTTATTTTGTTCATTACCATTCATTTATAATAGTTCTGAAAGTACTTTATAGTGTTAAAGCACCAGTTTTTATCTGATGATAGAGAATTTTTCTGAAGTTGTGTAGAATTTTTTCCTTCAGCCCTCCCACATTTTTATAAACAAATGATTACACATAAAACATTAAAAAAGAGACAAAAGAAATAAAAACAAATACCCCCAAGTTACAAAGACTAGGATTTTTCATGGCCCTCTAGTTTAGAGTCCTGGAGCTTACGGACTTGAAACAAATACATTTTTTTTCTCTTTTCTCTTAGCTTTCTTAAAAATCTCTAACAGACAAACACAATGATCTACCCAATGCATTGCACGTGGCTCAATCGACACATATTTTTCAATAATAATACTTTCCATCAAAAAACAAACACTTTTTTTTCTTCAAACCTACTGTCGATTTCTGACATGTTCATCTAAGTATTAGAATGCTGCGCTGCAGATGGCGATGGCGTGTCGTTTGATTCGTACTGGTAACAGTAAGGTGATGTTACTGAAACGAGTGGGGGGAGAAAGTGAGAGTTCAGAAAATAACTAGACTGCCAACCAGCTCATGTAGCAAAAGTTAAAAAGGAGCATATATCATAAATATATATGTATAAGATCTCTCTCTCTGTCTTTACAAAAAAAGTTTGCAGTCCTCTATAAAGATCTGTCCTAGGCCAATGGTTTCCACATGCACCAATGCTACCATTCCCTGTAGCTTTAGCTTATATGTGGGAAGAGAACCTGAAGTCAAGTTTATTACTAATTGCATGAAGGGAATACAGAGGCACTTTATATATTGTTATAGTCTTGATATAAGGTTTTAGTACATAGAGCTAATGTTAATAAAGAGGCTGAGAAAAGGGTCTCAACCCTGTTTACTATCCCTGCAAAACAGAACCAACAGCTAGGCAGTCCAGTTATTTTGTGAGGTCGGCGTTTGTTGAAGTGTGTCATGATGAAAATAATACCAATAGCAATTTCAATGTGAACATTTACATAGAAAAAATATCTCAGATTAAAAAACACAAATCTTGAGTGAATGAAAAACCATTAACAAAGGCAGTTTGGAGAACCAAATATAAAGGCTTCCCTTTATTCTTTTATGTCACGTTGACGGTAGTGTTAGTTTATATTGTGTTGCGGTGCTTGGTGTGTGTGTGTGTGTCTGTGTGTGTGTTTGTATTCCTGTGGGCTTTTCTGTGACTGGACTAAGGGTTACAGGATGAAGCAATGCAAGGGATGCATGTGATGAGCTGTTGTTACTGTGCTGTCGTGCGTGAGAGATTTGAGAAACTGCTGTTACTGTTTCTTTGAAATGTGTTTTGCTGAAAACTGAGCATGATCCTTAACGTGTTACTGCAAACTAAAGAAAAGCTGTGATGACATGCAAGAGAAGGTTTAAACAATCCAAGTGAGACAAAACCAAAACCAATCTGGCAAAAAAAGAAATCGCAAGAAAACACCTACAAACAAAAGCCAAAAATATAAAGCTGATGTTATGTATTATGGTAAATTAAATGTCATGTCTATGAATGATAAGATGATTTTATGAGTGGTTGTGACACAGACTATCTGGACAGAATGGTCTGTATGTACTGTAATGCAAGCATGTGTATGTTTCTGTGTGTGTGTGTGTCAGAGATTAAACTTAACATTAACGCAGCCACATCCCTGCAGTCGCCACCACTCTCCGGTCACTTCTTTATTCACTCACCTGACCTTTGATGTGCAATACTGTTCATCCCTTAGTAAAAATTAATAGTGCATAGGTGAGGGGACGAAAGAGCACGTGTAGAGTTAGTGTTATGACTGTCATGTGTTCACTCGCTCGCACTCGCCTTATGGCTCTCACTTCTCCTGCAGCAGGACACCCTTGTACTTTTGACAGGTAAACAAAGACTAGCCACTTAGTGCATATATGTCACACCATTGCATGGTGTCACCATGATTGGCCAATCAGAAATGAAAAAGGTTCAAGGCTGAGTGAAAACAGTGGCGGGCAGAGTGTGGCGACGTACTGCGCAGGCATGTGGCTGTGTTCGGGGAGCAGCACTGGGTGCCAGGTGGGCTGATGGGATGAGGTGGGACCTTGTCCCTGGAGAAGAAATACACATGATATGAAGGCGTGCAATTTGGGTGGCAATGCTTTTAACTTGCACTTTTGACCTCTTGTCACTTTTTGGGTACTTGGATCTCCCAACCAATGCATGGAGTTTCATTGTGGAGACAACAAAATGAAAAAAAAAATCGTAAAAAAAGATACAACAAATGTATAATTGGTCATTTGTTAGGTTGCCATATTCTGTTTCCTTTAATTTCGTAGTGTGTGTGAGACAGTTCCTCATCTTCCTCTTCCTCCTCCTTGCATTCTGAGCCTGTCCACTCAATTTCATTGAAGCCTCCTGCACAAAGGGGGATGAATGTTCCTGTTCAAATTGCCTTGAATTGGGTGTCCTCTTGGGGCGGGGTGGGTTTGTTACAGGTTTTTGTAGAAGTACTTTGAATAGTGTTGGCGAGAGAGAAAGACCTTTTAGTGTCAGCAGTCTGTTCATATTCAGCGGCGATGTGTTTATTTTCCAAATTCCAATTTTCATGACACAATTTTAGCTGTTGATTCAGATAGGCCTTGTCAGAGGAACCAGGACTGTGGAGAAAAAAAAGAAGAAATATTGCAAAGATGCAATTAACTCAGCATTTATGAGAAAATACAGAATCATACCTACCGACAGACAGACAGACAGAAGAAGTTGAGGTGGTAGGATGCAACAGAGGTGTGTGTAACAGAAAAGGATTTACATGTACAGCCACTAGAGGGCCATCTACTCCATCTTTTCCCCTCTAACTATTGCTTAGCTCAGCTGTCCCATGCAGTGCTGAAAAAGTTACAACCTCAACTTCACCACTTGCTGTTTTTAAGAGCTGACTCAAACATTTTCCTCATTAAAAACACTTGTGTTATTTCAGACCAGCTACAAATAGCATTAAGGCAGCAGTTTTTATATCGGCCTGAATTGCTTTGCAGTGAGCAAACACAAGACAACTATGACTACTCTGTCATGCGCTACCAGTTTACATGTAAGGTGATCTCCCAAATATGTCTGTGCTCTGTGAGCCTGAGTAGTCTCAGGCTACACTGTAAAGCTATTGAGGGCGGCTACTCCGGGGATCCAGTTTCTCAGTTTGATAAGAGGGCAAAGAGGAGGCTCTGGCACAGGCCCAGCTGTTTTGGCTGCTGCTGACATTCCACAGGCCTTGGTCCAGGGAATGCAGCAGATCACCCCACCTTTAACAGCAAACTCCCTGTTGTCCCCCTTTCTAGCAGACCGAGAGAAAGTTTTATCCCCCCCCACCCGCCTTCTTACCCATAATTCTTTGGTGTTTTTAGATAACTCCTCCTTCTGCTGGCTTTGACTTCCCTTAACCCCCTTCTCTTTTCCTTTCCCTATCTTACTCCAACTCTCCCAATGTAATCCTTGGCAGTGGAAAGTGACCCCCTCCCTCTCTAACCCCCCTTCAAGTCCAAGTTCAACTGCCTATGACATCATGTCTGGTTGCTGCGGGCAACCAGACAGCCGGGACGTGACTGTGGAGTGCAGTGAGCTTCAACTAACCCTCTCTTTTTTCCCTCCCTTTCTCTCAGTCCCTTTTACTTTTTTCATAAATGCTTCCCTATCTCTTCCTGCAAAGCCAAGGTCTCGCCACCAGAGAGCTCCTCAGACCAGCTTTTCTTGTTCCGACAGCAGCAGGAAGACTCTGTCCCTCTGTCTTGGCTAGTTGGCTAGCAGGCGGCGAGGCGGGCTGGCAGGGCCATCGTCTGAACCTCTCCATATGCCAGAGAACAGCAGGATAGGCAGAGACCTCTGTTACTCACTCTGGCTGGGACTGTTGCTGACCTACTAGGCTCAGCTAACTGGGAACAGTTGATAGCAGCGCACAGGTTCTCAATATGCGCGCTGTAAATCCGGCAGAAATGTCCAAAGTGGATATTTTTCAATAATGTTTGATAAGCAATAACAGGGGATAATAAGCATTTTGAACAGATGTAAGCTGTTGTAAAAATCCTGTTGTTTTTTAGGAGGGAAAATGAGGGGCAAGAGTTTTGGCACGGAGCTTAAGTGTATGTGTGCGTGCGTATGCGCTCACACACATTTGGATGGTGTTTGGATGTCCCCCCGGTGCCAGGGCTACATCTGTGGGAGAGTAGTGCAGGTGGGGAGCTGAAAATACTACAGGGAGCAGCAGGAGGAGAGAGGGAGAGAAAGAGAGGGAGTGTGGGCTGCTGATGCATGGGAGAAGGAGAGGGGGGGCATGGGGTGCAGAGCTGTGCCGAGGAGGAATGCAGATTGTTTCCATGTGTGGGGAGGACAGGAGAGCCGAGTTGGCTGCAGGCAGGTGCGGTTAGCCCCTAATGAGAAAAGTTGTGTTGGTGATGGAGGAGGCCCAAGACACTGCAGCCCAGTGGCAGAGCGCAGCCAAAGCTGAAACCACAATGTAGTGCACTACTGGCCTCACACGCTGCACTAATACACACTGTGGGGCCTCGCAGAGATAAATCAACACTGCTGGAGCTGAAACTCACTGGCACTGCTTACATTCACTGTGGGGAGACTACTGTGGTACAGACACTGTAAACCAATACTGAAACTAAAGGCCTTGATACATGGGCAACACTTTGAGTCAATGTAGGTGGGCAAGTTTCAAACAATTGATCTGTGTGCTTCGTATTTGCTCTCCCGGGTCTTGTAAAACATAGAATTATAATGTGTAAGATGTGGAGAAGTTACACAAACAATCAAACATCGTCACATAAGACTTTCGACGCAAGATGATTTACAAACCGGTAATTACTTACATAAAACTTTGGAAATCATATGTTTGAAGAAATCTCAAGCTCAGTTTCTTAACTTTCCAGGAGCTTTATTTGTATATCAAATGGTCTTTATTAGTAGACAAAGTTTACTTCCTATTTATTTATTGTTACTCATTTATGTATTCATGAATTTGACAGGAAAGATGTATACAATAAAGTTAACTGATGTGTTGCAGAGTTTATAAGTATTACAAATTTCTTTATGCTTATCTGTAGTTGGGCTTTTACATACAATCATATGAAGATCACATAAAAACACACTATTTTCTGATAAAACCACAACCAAAAAAACGTGTAATAAAAATATATGACAAAAAATACTGTACAATTAGCTAGAGACAGCTATAAATTGTTGTAAAATATTTGGTAAAATACCCTTACCCTATCATTTAAGATGGCATTGTGTTTCAGAGTTGACTAAGAGCAAACGTAAAAGGGAGTTTATGAAACCTTGGCACTCTGTATCTGCAGAAAAATGCGATACATAAATATAGAAAAAGCGAGTGTAACAACCGTAGTTGGAACTGTTTTATCACAATAAGGCGTGACTTTATTAAATTATTCAGGTAACATTCATGCATGATCGCATATGCCAACTCGCGGTAGCAAAACATCTTTGCCGTTGATCTGCACTAGTACCATGGGCTGAATCACTGATTGTAATGTGTTGCCAATGCAGACTCACTGTCTGAGTCTTGCCTCTGTATCACGACCTTCGCTCTGAATGACATGCTTGTCCCTTCAAACTGAAAGTACAGGGCTATGCAGAGTGATGTTTTTGCTGTGGATGATGAGGAAAAGAGAGGAAAAGACATAAAAACAGGAGAGGAGGAGGAGGGAGAGGTGAATGGGTGGATGTTAATTAAATGAGGGAGGTTGGCGGGGTACCTGAGTCTGCTGGGGGATATTCAGAAAGTTGTCCCGTGTTCCGATGCCGACAAACCGGTTGGGAGCTGTGGAGCCTGGCGTGGAGTATGCTATAAACAGAGAGAGAAGTGTGTACATGCCTTTTACACACACACATACACACTGAGCTCATAGTAGAGTCTGATGCTCTCATTAATTTTACTTTACTATAAACTCACTACATGACCAAATATTTCTGTCAAATTAACTACAGTCAGGGTCAGGGATACTGATGCCCTATTAGTCACATGGATGGTTTGCTCATGTTGTGGGCAGTTTTATTGTTATTATTCATCACTTGTCCATTTAATTTGTGGTTTTAAAAGGGGATGTACAGTCTGTAATGATTAGTGCTAACATGGAGAAGCTATTTCCACTATATATGGCTGTGCTGTTATTCACAGATGCTCCTCAGCAGCCCCTGGCCTCAGTAATAAGCCACTGTAATCATAGAAAACCACTGAGGATTCACTGAAGACATAATAATAGGGTGACCGGTAGAGGAACTGTATTCATCACCAGTGGTAAATCAATGCTCCATTTACATGTAATGGATTAAGAGGAGCATCTTGCCTACACAGTGACACCATTCAGTGATGCCACAGGATCAAATTTAGGGCAGTTGTGCTCACTGGACTCCAACATGGCGGCTGAGAAGAACTTTTTTTTGTGCATGACTTGAATAATGTTGGGGGGATGGGGATGTGGGGGGGTGACAGTGACAGGGCTGGAAACTGATGCATGAGTGAGACGTGTAGCATGTGCATGTGTGTTATTGTGACTGTAATTACGAGAATCAAAGACAAAATTAGAGGGGAGGGGGGGTTAGGAAAAAAAAATATGGTGATAACAGTCACTGGAATGAGAAAAAGAGACGATAGTAGGATATTTATATAGATGCTCATATAAATAAATAAGTAAATAATAAAGTGACACGTTAATCTGAGAGAGTTGGAAGGGAGCAGGGGAGGAAAGGTTGATAGAACAGGAAGAGGAGAAAAAGTCAAAACCAAAGAAGGAGAAGGTGCCCCGGTTGCTCCGTCCAGTGCCCCCTCTTGGTGTGCCTCTCCCGTGGCCCGACTCTTGCACTGCACCTGTCTGTGTGGAACCAACCAAAGCTTCACCACTCCCTGGTGACACTCCTCTCTCCCGCTCCCCCAGTAATGCACTAATTAGACAGGTTTCATTAGATTTTTATCATTCATGCTTAGAGAGATTGGGTTGTTCTTGTTACACTGTAATTTTCATGTTTTTTGTTGTTCTCAATTTTTAATTGTTGTGAGATTTGTGTGAAAGTGACGAGGGGATTTGGTAAAGTGGGGCATGATGGGTTTTTTTTTTTTTTTTTTTTGGAGTCCACGCCAACTGCCCTAATTTTGTTCCCTTAAAAAGAAAAAAGAGAAAGAAATAAAGAAAAAGGAAACAAAGAAATGAGGATATGAGAGTATATATCAAATAAAGAAGAAAGTAAAAAAGAAATGAGAGAAGGGGGTAGATTGTATTGCTGCTGTCATAGACAGACATGCAAAGTCTGCATTGATCAAAGCGGCTACAGAGGCAACATGCACAGGGCCCTGCTCTGCTCTGCTCCCCTCAAACTATAATACACATCAAAAAGAAGGGAGAGAAACTACACTGCCTCTTGTGGTGCTAGCAAGAAACCCAACACCAGAGAAGGAGAGAGAGAAAGAGAGAGAATAAAATGTTTTTTGAGGAAAGAGAAAAGGGTGCTGGAAAGGGGTTGAAGAGGTCTGTAAGGACATGAAGAAAGAAAAGGAGTCTGGATGTCAGAGCAAGTGAGAGCAAAAGATACAGGAGAGCTTGAAAGAGGATCTCTGGTTTGGCAAAGGCGTGGCTTCTGCCTTGACTGGACTGGATCTCATTTTGTATAGTCTACGAGCTGATATATGGAGTAGGAGTAACGCTCCTGGGGCTGCTGAGTGTTAGGAGCAGACTGCAAACTTAATGGAAGCAGACGCTCGGCTAATGACAAAACTGAGTGAATCTACAACAGTAGCCATTGTAGAAGTTCCAGATTTTTGCTCTTCAACAGACATATTTGGAGGTTACAGGGAAAAGACTAAGTGCAGTCGCATTAAATACTGGAACTTCTGGAATGGCTACATCTTTTGTAATCTAAAGACAACTATGTGCTACTGCTTGGAACAACTGTGCACAAAGCTAACCAACCTACGGGACCCTTGAGTTGGTTTCGGACTGGCCTCTGTGAGAATACTGTGGGGAGACTGGGGCAGTAATGGGGGACTGTGGAGGGGAGTGGGAGTGGGGGGTGACTTACACGGAGATGCGGGTGAGCTGAGTCCGCCGTCAGTGGGCGTGCTGATGGTTTTAGAGTCGGGCATGGGGAGGGGCACAGGGCGCGCCACCGGGGGTGGCGGGGGCAGCAGGAAGGAGCCCGGCATTTTGCTCTGGCCACCTCCATTAGGCTGCAGACGGACCATACAGACAGGGTGAGCGGGACGCATCCCGAGCTCAGGCAATGTACAGGGAGTCACTCATAGACACACACAGGGAGTCACATGCAAGGGCAACACACACTCATATTTTGACAGATGCCAACAGAGTGCATACCATTAGGCCTGACAAACTAAAACAATCACACAGGGACGAGAGAGAACACCACGCTCACAAGATTTTTAACTTATATTAGGGCAAATAAGAAGTGAAACATAAATAAGAAGTGATGAACATTATCACACACAAGAGGCAAAGAAAATGGAGTTGACCACAAAGGGAGATATTAAGAGTGCCATGTAAGAATTTAAAGAATAGGATCCATTCAACAATGTAAAAACATGTCTGAGCATAGTGCGTGTGCAGGTTTAATGAATCATTGTGTTTTCTGTGTGAACTACTTGGAACAAAGCAACAGAAGGTTGTGAGAAAATGTTTTTCAAAGTTGCTCAGAAGGCCAAGTTTACAGTAGAGGTTTACAGTACTACCAGCACCAGGAAACCTTGGGAATGTGTGTCTGAAGTATCAATTGTGTCAGTAAAAGCATTTGCAAACTTCAGTGAGTAGCAACCACAGCTTTGCCTGAAAATGTGTTTAAGTAAAATAACTGCGAGTAGGGCTTCTTGCAGTGTACGGGGACACGGTGATAAAAAAAAAAAAAAAAAAACTGAAGATACTTGAACTTCAGAAGGTACAATTAATTAAGAACAAGTCTAAGATGTGCTGCTTTAGGGAAGAATACCACTCAGAGTAAAGAAAAATCTCTTCAAATGGCAAAAGGTCAATGAGCTCTTCAACCAACAATAATCTGTATCTCTCTACACGGCCCTTCTTCTACTGGCCTCCCCCATGTTTGCAGCCTTATCGGTTCATATCAGCTGCTGGCCCATCTAATTATTGGAGCATTTTCTTCCATGAGCAACTCTCCTACATCCTCCCATTAGATTCTCCTACCTGTGGTGACCTGCAAACCCTGAATATTTTTTATAATAATATTGTCTTCACAAACATAATTTAACAAATTCAATTACTGTTCCGCCACTTTCCTCTTTCCTGGGGCTCATTTTGTTGATCTAAAATAGCTCAACTCCCATGTTTAGATGCAAAATGACCTCATGTTGCTGATGGGTAAGATCACTTACCTGTGCGCTGGGCTGTCCTGTGCTGTCGGTGCACACGAACTGCACAAACTCCTTAAGCGGGTCCTGGTGATGATAGCGTATGGTGGGGTGGGTAAAGTACGGGCTGGACTGCTGAATGATAGAGGAAGAGGGGAAGTGCAGGGCTGAGGCTGAGGCACGGGGACTCCCTGAGGACATGAGAGAAGAGACAGGACACAGGAACAAAAGGAGAGGATGAAGAAGAAAAGTGTGAGAGCAACCAAAAGTGTTTCTATTCCACCTCAAACACAAGCATTTATACTCTTCACAATTTGATATTCACTGTGTAAACATGCAAACATACAGAAATATGTCCCACATGCATATTTGTCACCTAAGTATCATTTTAGCTGCTTTCATACACCAGGACTATCTCTGATAGTCGTGACACTGTCTTGTGGTTAACTGACTGAGGCCTTTTCTGCTTACAAATGACTAGCATTATCCCTGGCTATTGGGCAACATCTGGTCCCATTCATTTTATAAATCAGCCCTCAAGATTTTGCTGTACCTCTACTAAGCCTGGCATCGCACACACAAACACACACTTTCACACAGTCCCATACCCGCTACAGAGTGTTACAGTATTACAGCCTTCTGCTCCCTCTCCATTTTCCTGTCTCACACACATACACAAACCACTGGGGTATGACAAAGCCACACACACACTGGGTTTTTCCACTTTTGTTTTATTGCTTGTCGGTGATGTGTAATCAATCAGCAGCATATCCTTGCTGTGTGGTTCTGCCCAGTAGTTTGAAGCTTGAGAGAGAATCTCCCCTCCGCTCCCAACCGACCACAAAACGCCTCCCGGAGACATTAGTCAGCCAGCCAGCCAACCACACACACACACACACACACACACACACACATACAGACTAGTCTCTACTGTCTGTCTTGTCTGCTTAGATTCTATGGCTTTGGCAATTTGGCACACCAAACTAAAGAGGCAAGCTGCTAGGTGAGGGGAGCCTGGCGAACAAGCATCTGTGATTATGTCTGTCACCTTCTATCTCCTGTGTATACTGTACTCACAAAGTGTGCAAGTGTGTTCAAACTTTTGTGTTTTTCGGTGTTTGTGTTCCATCTTTTGTGTCTTGGAGAGTCTGTTTGTGTCATTGTGGCTATGTGAGTTTTGCATGTTTATGTTCCTGGAGTGTGGTTTCTATGTGAGCTTTTTCGCTGTCAATATAAATGTGCTCCTCTGTCTGTTGAGGCCTTACTGTGTCTTTGTACATATATTGGTGTGTGTTTAATTGCCGCCACAATGGTGGACTCTTCAGACAAGTATAATCAGGCAACAGTCATTCTGGCATCTCTCCATGCCAGTCCGCAGCCAACAACAGCACATTAAACATCCAGTCCATACTCCTGAACACCCGAACTCGCAAGACCTATGCGACAACAGCTCCATCCATCTGAGACGAGCCATGGTTGCTAACTGCGTCCCCCCACCGTCTACCCCCATCTTTCTTTTCATCCCTCTTTCCTTCCCTCCCTCCCATCATCCTCCAGTCTCTTTATAGAACCAAGGCCTCCGAGGGACATTCCATTTGGATGGCAGCCATTTTAGCACAGAGAGCCCTCCACAAGAGTGTAAATTTACACATGCACGCATTTGTGTGTCTGTGTGTATGTGCACCCATACACAATCTCTGAACACTGTCTCATTACAGCCTCTCTATTACATGAAAACCTCTTAGCCAACAGCGTGCAGTTTACTGAGAGAGAAGTTAGTTGGCGAACAAAGAAACCTGAGCTAGTCCCTCACACCTCTTCGACTCGCGCAGGAAAAAAAAACTCTAGTAAATTTCAGAAATGAGTTCAAATGCAAAATTTAATCTGGTGTTTTGAATCCTCAGGAGGCCATAGGACTGTGCTGTGTAGATAAACAACATGGATTAATGGGGCAAAGATCCGGCACAGACTATATTTTCTAAATATACTGTGGGGAGCTTTGCAAGTAAAATTCAATACATTTTAACACAGAGGGCAATGAGTCTAAATGACCTTTACATGGAAGGTCTGGTTTGGCTGTGGACCAAATCATCCCTTTGAGAGACAAATGGAATTAGAGGGAGAGGGAGAAAGAGGAGGACAGTTTATTGCTTTGAAAAGTGAGACCAGTCTACAGAGAATTGTTGGCAAACTTGAGATGTAGGAGACTTTGGGAATTCTCTGTCTGCAGATTGAGAAACCATGCTGACTATCCTTTAGGACCAACAGGCTCTGAAGAGGACAGCTTGCCTTTAGTGCCTCTATTGAAGAAAGACCTTGGAAACACTGGGAGTTACTTTGAGGATTTTCAGTGCACATCAACCACAGTGCGCCTGCATCCACACATGCGTTACTTCTTTTTTTTTTTTTTTTATCTCAATCAAGGGGGTTACCAGTATTATGCAAAAACTACTGCAATGATTTTCATAAAACTCGGTAGAAGGGTAAGACATAGGCTGATAAAATAACCCAATAGATTCAAAAGTAAATCCAGAATAAGCGGTAGAGAGAAACACTGTACAGTCCCATCCTACGGTAGAGGTTACAGTGATAACAGTCAGTTGGAAAATACACAAACCATGAACTGACACCAACTGATGAATCAGGCTGAAGATGTTTGTTCGTTACCATGGTGACAGTAATTACACTAAACATCAGAACTGTCAAACAGGAGGGAAAACAAAGGTGAGAAGTAGTGTTTTGTTTATTGTTCAAATAACATTGTGAAATTTGAAGGGAATGATTGAAATAATGGCTTTGGCAGACTAGTGTCAACTAGTTTGTTTGTTTTTTGAACTAATTAAGAAAAAGTAAATGTATATATATTTACAGTAAGAATGGAAAAAAAAAGTAGTATGGTTCTCGTCCAAGACAGTTCACTTTTCAATGTATATAATTGAGGATTTCTCCAACTATTTTTACATAACCCATATAACACATAAACATTTCCTCCTATGCTGTTATGACACTGTAGAGGCAGTTCCATGGGACTTCATAAATCAACACACATATACACAGCAACACTGGTTGAACTTGTCAAGTGTCTTTTAAACATTACATAAAATGCAGTAATGAAGCAGTAAGATGTGAAATGAATCAGTCACAATGGCATGGATGCAGCAATGGAACCATGCAATGACAATATTAAAAACACACAGGCACAAAGATGATGGTACAAATGGATGATGAATGGATGGATGGAGAGAGGCTGAAAGAGAGAGAGAGAGAATTTTTTTGCCAAGCCATGATGATAGCAGTGAACCCTGGACAGATGAATCTTTGTGGGCATCTTGGTTGCAATTTTAGAATTGTAAAACCTTTATTTTTTTGTTTTCTCAGCAGGTCCATTGTCAGGCACAGGGTTATAAGATTTATTTAGCTCGCCTCCAGTGGAGTTTATGGGCATGAATAAGGCAATCTAGGGTCAAGTTTGACACTCCCTTTCCTTCTCTCTCTTTTTCAGACTATTAAAGGGGGTTTGGGGTTGTTGGGATTCATGGCAGGGCTCTCACCTGGTCTCACTCCTGCCAGCACGGGCAGCGGGTGGTGTGTGAACGCCATACGGGGGGACCTCGTCTGGGAAGTCAGGGCGTTGAAATCAAACTTCCCCGGCTTCTTAAGTGAACCAGGCGAGGACAGTCCTGGCAAAAAAAAAAAATGGGATCAACAAAAAAAGTGGGGGGGAAGAGGGAGGAAAAGAGAGAGGTGGTTTTAATCAACAAATCGTTGCTTACTTATTTAGCTACACTAAAAAAAAAAAACTTAAATAAAAAAATAAAAAAAATCAATTTAATTTTGCTAAAGGGGACTTGAACAATCATTTATTCTCTGATTAGACTGTTTAATTTCCTCATTGGTTGATGGCAGTGCATTGCTCCCCGTCCTTGTGGCTGTTGGCCATTCGCTCTCATTTGGTTGAATGAGTCAATCACAGACTCTGTAAATGGTGCAGTCAGAAAGCATAAAGAAGTTGGAAAAACCCAAGAAATCTGTTCTATCAGGGGGTTTTGCTACCGCTACTCTGCAATAACTCATTTGAAAACATACTGTAGGATTTAAAACTCCGAATTTATAGTCATATTTCATAGCTTAAGTGTAGGTCTTCAAAGGAAAAAAGGGGAAAAGTTACCGAAGCCAATCTCACTCAGGACTTTAGAGCCAAAGCACATCTGTAGCTATAATAACCTGTACTGTGCCACTGTATGTTTTTCTGTCTCATCTCTGTCTCTGTTTCTCTCTCTCTTTCAGGTGCCAACTCCAGGCTTTCTCTGTGTATGAGCACAGCCACCGTACAGCCACACTCAGCTAGTTGTGGTCTGGCTTCAGCAAAGCTCTCAGGCTGGCTGCACAAGAAGAAGGCTTCATTCAGAAATAGCACACATTGTACAGTATGGACACGGCAGCTGCTGAGTGCGAAAGACAAGCAGACGGACAGAGAGAGAGGAGACAGAGGGAGAGAGAGAAAGAGAGAGGCAAGAAGAACGTGGGAGACATGAAAATATGCGAGGGAGCAAGAGACCGAGAGAGCAAAGCAGAACCTGTGAAAAATGCAGCAGTGTCTTGTTTTTCAATGCGTTGCTCTGACGACATGTATGAAATTGGAATGTCATAAGATGTTAAATATGGTTATTATCTCTCTCTCACACACTTACTCACACACTTGATGTCTGAGCACATTCGAGAGCACAAGCACACGTTTAATCACAGAAACAAAGACTGCACAATAACGCCACATTTAACTGATGAAACAATAGACAAAAATTCTTCTTCAGTAAGTTTTCTTCTAATCTTCCTAACAAGTGAGTGATGTGATAATATTTACTGAAACTTTTTTTTTAGACCGTTGTTTTGTGGTCTATTTCTGGGGCCCCTCCACATCAAACAAGGCATTAAATATGATTCCTCCTCAGTTCTCCAGCTGGAGACGTGTGAAAGTCTATGGGAGTGTGGGGGCGTGTAAAACCTTCCCTCCCTGTGTGAAAGAGTTAAGTCTCAAGCAGGTGGGAGTGAATATGTGTGAACCATTTATGTCTTTAGCAGACATATATTTCTTTTTTTTTTTTTCCCCCACTGTAGCGGGAGTCTGGGGGCGTATTGTACTGTCAGACAGATTCTAAGCATGAAGACAACCTCGATCCCACTTCTGACACCAACAGTTAGTAGTGATTGCTATGACACTGTCACACTGGTGGGAGCAAACTAGAAATAAAATCATGTGCTGAGACTCAAACAAGGAAAAGCACTGGAGGGGAAGAGCAGGGACAGAGTGAGATGTGGAGGAGACAATTAAAGCCAAGTGTGAAAACCAGACCCTTAAAGATTCAGCAATTATGGTTTCAGAGAGGTAGTTTTATTATTATTATTATTATTTTTAATTTTAGAAGCATAAAATGAAGCTGGAGTACAAAAAGCAGAGCCAGGAAAACAGTGAAGATCAGACGAAGGCTGACATCTGTATATATAGGAGGTTATAACGCTGTCACTATCGCCAAGGGAATTTGAAAGAAAATATCTGAGACTGTGAAATGGTCTGATCAGGTTAGTGTGTCGTTGTGTGTGCGTGTTTGTGCCACAACTGCACTGTTTCCTCTCCTGGCAAGCTCTAGTACTTCACTGGCAACCAATCAAGCGCTCCCATGATGACCCTTCTGTCTCTTTGCACTAACAGGCCTGCCACCAGATGCGCCTCTGAAGCACACACACACAAACACACGCTCACACACACAGTTGAAAAAAGATAGTAGAGAGAGGTTTAAACAAGTGAAGAAAAGTCAGGGAATCCTCCTGTCTCCAGTGATTTAAACCACATATGGAAGTCCAACCGTATCCCTCTAAGGGCCTGTAACATTTAACTCAAAGCACCAAGCGAGGCCCCTACCACCGCAAGTCTCTGGTGTCTCAGGAAATTTCACAATCATTTGGAACTAATATGAAATCATGGTTGTTTCATTTGCCTCCGCTAACCTCCCCCACCCCTCTTCTAGCCCCTGTGGAGCAGATGTCTACAGCATCCTCGTGGATCCCAAGGCTACACACACACAGAAACACCATCTGGGACCATACTTCAGCTGTGCATGTGTGTGTCTGTGTGTGAGCCATCTGAATGTAACGGTGTTTGTGAGATTCATATGTATGAATGCATCTTAATACATCTGTGTGTTATTGGATGTGTGTGCTATGTTAGGAGTCAGGGGGAGTGTGGACAGACTGTGAGGAGCACCTGTGTGCGACTGTGTTTTCAGTGATTTTTTAAGCAGCCTCTTGGTTTGTTTGTGTGTGCGCTCACTCACTTGTTTACATACCCCCCACCTGGACAGGAATTCCCAGATGAGCTTTGCCTGTGGCAGGTGGGATCCTTTGGAAAATCGGATGCACACCATACCAAAATCACACATTTTCTGTTTGCTCCACCAACTTCTTTTTGCCTTGGTTTTCTTGAATGTAACTACATTCTAGCCATATTGTGGCCTAGCTGCTGCTGAAGACCAAAACTAAATAATTACATTTCAATTACAATAACTAAATTAAAAAGAGGCTGATAAACACAAAGATTTGGCTCCCTAATTTTTCACTTGGATTTTTTAAATTAATTGGGTAAAATGACAGATTTGCATACTATTCTACATTTCTATTTGCCAAACTCATTAGGATGTGTGCTGCACTTTGGAGAGTATGGGGGTGGCGATTATACACAGCAAGCAAGAGTGAGAGCGAGAGCAAAAGCAAGTGAGAGAGTAAGGGAAAGATAGGAGGTGAGGCTCTGGTGCGCTAAGGCGTGCAGGAGCCTCTGTTGTGGCTCTGATGAGCAGCCTCTTAATTACATTTACAGCTAAGTGGAGCAAGAGCAGGAGAGCAGCCGCTGAGGCTCGGGTGAAAGCAGACTGGGGCAAACCCAACTAGGGCTTGGCTCCTCCAGTTAACATCCTGATAACCCTTCTCTCTCATTAGCCATCACCCTTCGAGTACACGTAAGTCTCCTCCTCGCCCCTCTTCTCTCCCTCATCGCCTACTTTTTCCATCCCCTTTGCCTGCTTTCAGCTTCTCTCTCCTCCTTCTCTCCTCTGACATGTTTTGTCCCTCCCCAGGGTCCTTCCTGCTGTACACGTTTTCAATTAGACAGAAGGGAGACAGGGATGAAGGGTTGAAGCGAGAGCTAGGGAGCAGGAGGAAGGGTTTTACACCTCTGATCCACAGACGGTAAGCGTCTTAATGAGGGATTTGAAGCAAGGGAGGGATGGAGCGACAGAGGAATGGAGGCAAGGCAGGCACCTGAACACCTGCAGGGGTGGGGAGCATGATAAGCATGTGTGTTTCAATGTGTGAACGTCTGCATATCAGGGGGGCTGCGAGTGTGTGAGTCACTGTGAGTGTGTTTGTGGAGGGGTGTCTATGTATATACCGTAAATGCACATGAGTGTGTGCTGTGTGAATATGTGAGGGTCTGACTGAGTGACTCACTGAGCGTGCTCATGTGTGTGCATGTGTGAGAAGCAGAATGGGAACAGCATGTGAATATGCCTGTTGGTGCTGTCAGTGTTAGCCTGGTGACATCTGTCAGTTAAAGTACCGCTGGGATGACTAACATGACTTCAGAGAGATAAAGTCAAGGATCTTATGAGAGCAACTTGTAGCCTCTTGTTACTCACAGAATGTAAAACCTAAACTTTATAATGCTGACAAATCCTGCAACTGAACAACAAAGAGTCATGTCAAATAATGAAATTAAGAACAGCAGCAGTAACAGTCTGATAGCACCTAAACATTAATAAGGGGAAAAACAAATATAGTCCCTTTTTTGTTTTCCAGAAAATTTCATTCAACAGACACACATACACAGTATACATATATATATATATATATATATATATATATATATATATGTATGTATAAACACACACACACACACACACACACACAGGTATGACTGAACTACATAAATGCTGATAAATAGCAGATATAAATATACATGAGTGTAATCAATGTTGTTCTAACCATGGTAAGGAAACTGCACGCCATCGTTTTCATGTTTTATCTTCCTCTCCTGCACACTCGCCAAATGGTGCTGCACTGAAAGTGGAGAAGGGTATTGTTAACAATGAGACAGGGGTAGAGTGAGAAACAGAGAGCGAAACAGAGAGAGACTCAGAAAAAGGGAGAAAATGAGAGAAAGGGAGAGATTTAAGAGTGAGCATTAGTAGTATGATGGAGGTAGTGAATAACTGATAAAACATCAGGTAGACTGTGTGAGAGATTATGGATGAGGAAATATGAAGCCTTGAGATCTGGGAGTGAGGGCCAAGTGAAGGGAACAGGAGGGTTTTTTTTTTTTTTTTTTTCTTGGAGTTATTGTGTTGTTGGGGGAATGAGGTAGGATTACTGAGGAGGTAGAAGAGAAAGGATAATGTCCAAAGCTAAATCACAGAGGAGAGGTAGTGGTTACTGCCAAAACAATGGAAACACCAACATAAAGCCTTAATACAGGCTACGGTAAGCTGTTATTTCACCCTTGATGTAACTTGGCATTTATATTTCCAATGTCTGGAGCTATTTGGTGGATAGCATTTAGCACTGTCCATTCATCCATGATGAATTTAATTTTCTCTGGTTATAGTAATGGTGTTGAAAAACTGTTCAACTGTTGTCCAAAAATGGCATATGCTATAATTGTTGATGTTTTAATCCATTTAGTGAATAACAAAGGAAGAGACCATTTTGTTCAGTGTTAAAACAGCCTTAACACAAGGTAATGGCTATTTAACGGTCTTGTTGACTATTATCTTATTTCATAAAGGATGTGATGAGATTTAACCCTGGCTTCTCATTAATTACTCAAAGCTCCACTATTTTGGCAGGTATCCATAAGATGTTCCTAAAGCCCAGTTCAGACCAAAGTGTCGCAACAAGACAAAACCATTTTATGACCCTGCCGAGTAGAGTTGCAGTGGTGTGAACTGGCCAGTCTCATCTCACTTCACACAGCTGATGGTGTCACATTCAGCTCAGCTCATTAATAGTTATAGTGTATGTTTTTCTCAGTATTTATGGGCTGTAGCTCACAGGACACCAAGACGTCCAGCATTATTTTCAGCCTGCCCATCTTGAAATCCAATATAGAATTTTAATAGTGTTTAACAGAATGTGGTTATAAGGTGGCATCAACTCCTCCCTCTCCCAATAACAGAATTGCACATTTGCTGCTCAATTAATTTCTTTGTTGGTTTTCTTAGTTTCATCAATATCAGAAATATATATTTTATAAATAACTTTCTATTACTCTTCTTTTTTCTATGGGAATGGTACACATCTATTCAATTCTAGTTGCATTTGTGTAAACACTTTAAATATGTTTTTAACTTATTTTGTTGTGAATCTTTGGTCTGAACTGGGTTAAAACAATTTGATGAAACACATTTATATATCAATCTTAATGGCTCACATACTTAAAAAAAAGGAAACATTTCACACTCAAACTTTACTTTTACTTTATTTTGCCAAATGCTGAAAATAGACACTAGTCTGGTCACTCACATAAATAACACACATAATTATTAATCTGTTTCTGGTTACAGTCTTAGGCTTAGATTTTTGGTAGAGTGATCAAACAGAGGCAAAATGCCTTAAGGAAGGTGTTTGGTGGGGTGATGTTTGTGTTTGGAGGAGTATTTAGGGTTGTGTACATCAACCTGAGTGAGGGACTGAGGTAGGATGAAAGGAAAAGGTCATATGAAGGCATCAGTTTAGTAGTTTAGTGGTGGAGTCAGGAGTGTGAAGAGATGATAGTGGGTGAATAGTGTGGGGTTGAGCAGGGGTGAGGTACCTGCATCCATGTCGTTGGGCCATGCACTGGACTGGGAGGAGCTGGCAGCGGGCGAGCGTCCAGGGTAGAAGACATCATCTGTAGGGCTCTCCAGCTCGCTATCGTCTAACGACTTCCTCTTGGTGGAGCTGAGGTCAGGGGATGGTTAGTGGGTGGGAGAGAAACCACAGGCGGACAGAAGAAGGACAGGAAGACAAATTGTTTAAAAATGAATACTGGATTAAAAATAGACCTCATCATTTCAACGCAATCCACAATCTTTAACCAGGGTGTTGCATCCTTTTGTAGAGTTTTTTCACAATATCAGTTTTTTTTTTCCATGCATGTATGACAAAGTCTTGGAACAACACAGACAAAGCACACAAAATGTCCAAACTATGAATGAAAAAGGAACGAAACAGAAGAAAAAAGAGAGAAGGTAGAGACAGACACACAATAATCTCTCTCTGTGTTAGTGCTTTTTTTTCTGTTAAGTACATCGCTAGTTTGTGTCTTTGTAGGTGTTTATAACTACCTCCGTGGAAGATTTGCGTACAACTCCACCTCAGACCTAAAGTGACAGCAGATGACAGAGGTAAGAAGAGAGAAAGACAAAAGTTAAGAAAGACACAAAAGAGGAAAAGCAGGAAGAGCCATTGCACATTTATAAAAGGAGACTAAGTGAGAGAGACACACATGTATATAAAGAAGTTCAGGACAGATTCCAAGACTGGGAATGAACTGTAGTACGAGATGCCATTCATAGTAACAAACCTCAATGAAAGAGCATTCTTCAGTTGCCAGTAAACTCATTCTTGCGATAAGAAGGAATATACCGTTGGCAGATATTACTGTGATTTCACACTTCCCTCCAGTCTGCCCTTGGCTTCACAACAAATCACACTGCTATTGCCACATGGTGACTTGCCCACAAAACAACACTAATGGTGGACACCTGGACTTCTATAACAGTCTCTGGCGCTTCCTAAGCGATATATACCTCTACAAACCTTACATTAATGTTGTCTGTGGTGTTCAACATACATACCTGGTGGAAGGAGGGGAGGTGAGGGAGCGACGCCCCAAAGCCACCTGGTTGATGTTGTAGTAACTGGGACTGCTGTCCAGGTCGGCCAGAGAAAAGTTAGGACCTGATGCCGTGGCTACAGGAGCTGTTAGAAAGAGCAGAGTCAAACAATGACAGGAATATGGAAAAGGTACGTGGTTGTTATTTTCGGTCAGACAGAATGTAGCTCAGTGTAACTAGACTCAGATAGAAACTAATGTGATAGTTCCCCATGGAAATTACTGTCACATTTTTACAGTTGGTTTAAAGTTTAGTTGTAGATTTACAGAAAAATTCCTTTGAGTTTGATGTTCAGTAATCCAGATTTATTCATTTACCCATATAAGTATTCATGACTTTATCATGGGACCAATACAACTTGAGGATCACTAGTAATTTGTCATAATTGTGTCAATTTTTTGGTCATTTTAATCCTGTGTGAATCTGGTATATCTGCAATTGGTTAAGCAAAATTTACATCGCAACCTACCAACCCTATACCCTATTTCAGGAAACACAGGTCCTGTGTGAGTCAATATCTCTGTGATTTGGTGCGATGTACAATATATTTTATTTCTGCCATGCATCTATTCAGTTTTTTCCCTGATGGAGGACTAGCGAGGCTGCACTGATGATAAAAGCCAGGTTTAAAACTATTTTGGGAGGAAATTAAATCGTGAAATACCACAGCTATTCACTGAAAACGAAAACTCTAGAAATTATGACATGGACATGCATGACAGACACCATAAAGAACATTTTCCTTTTTATTTTTTTGAGCAATTATCTGTAAATGGTGAGCCTATCTTTGTCATCAGAACCATGGAATAATGTCAGTAATTTGAGTAAAAAAATGCATAGTCAGATGTAGGGTTTAAATTTCCAAATCTCTGGAGGTCCACAGGTTATAGTAATCCTCTGTAAATGTGTTTTTCAACTCAGATGTTGAGTCTAGTCTCTCAGAAAGTCAAAAATTCACCACTGGTCGTTCTCTACTTTCAGTCAAGTCGCACAGTGGGCATGCTACTTACTCTGTGACACTCTGACCAGCTCTGCCACATTCCACACCCCTGAGGTGACAAAGCAGTCCTGGAAACTCAGGTGCCCTGTATAGAAAAGGATATAATAAGGACATAACTCTTGAATGTAAAAAAAAAAAAAAAAAAAATTAAAAAGTGAAGAAAAAAAGTCTCTCATCACATATTCCCAAAACTGATTAAAAAAAACAAAACACAAAAGAAGAAGGAACCCTGAAAATCAAATCCCTGTGAGAAGGTGACCATCTGCAGCTATGTTTGTGGATCAACATCTGTGTGAGTACGTTTGCTAATTGGATCTATAATTGGAATATGTTAAGGCTGATAAGCATGATGGAATCAGTTCTAGTATGCTGATTTGACAGTGTCTGGATGTGTGTGCGAGCTCACCATTGGGCGGTGGTTTGATGTCTGTGTCCCCCTGTTGGCTGGAGCTGTCTGATTGTCCGGATTCTGCACAGAAAGGAGATGGGAAGGGGAGAGAAGAGGAGAGACAGATAAATAGTTAGGATGTGATGTGTGTGCTAAAAACAAAGTAATGAAAAACATACTGGTAAGTGTACAATGTCTCTGTGAATCATAGCTCTATCTTTATGCTGCCAAGACTGTGATATTTGAGGTGTGAGAGGGAATCAGAGACACCTACAGTATGTGCTGGTGTATGGTATACATCTTGTGAGTGTGTGTGTGTGTGAATTCACACATTTTTGTGTGACAGCCTTGTATCTAAGAATGTTCTTTCCCATCTCCCTCTGTCCCTCCTGACTTAAGGTGCCGTGATTTACAGTGTGCTGCTATGCCACTTAGTATCTAACCACGCAATCATATCCCCCGTCCTAATCCTATTTAATACCTTCTTGCTGGTAGGGATTTAGTCCGCGTAAACAGAGCACCTTACGCATATACACACACTCGCATATGAACACACACCCACACAAGTACACTCTTTCTCAATCTGTTTTCCTCTCTAATTTTTGTTTCATACTTTAATACTTGTTGTAATCCCTCCACAGACACACATATAAACACATACATATACACACAGACTGAAAAGGCTGACCATGCTAGTCTGGCTGCCCTGAGGGATTTGAGAAGGGATATGTTAAAGTTGAAGCAAAACTTATCCCATGTGGATGAGCAACAGTAGAGAAACACACTTAAACTTAGACACACGAACACACCTGTTATGACGGGTCTATGAAAGCATTTTGGGATTCTTGCACATGAGCAGACATAAACATGCCAAGTCTTGGCAACAGTGGACCACAATTATAAGTGAAAGTAAAGGCTGAAAAATGAGATTTCGCAATATTATTCCTGAGAAATGTCAGGCTAAAAAGGATGAATTCTGTTTCAGGCTCTAGAAATGAAGTCACGTGTGTATTTATAAATGTTTATGAATACACAAGACAGGCTGGATAACTGTATACATTTCCACAATCTTCATGGCCACATGTCTGAGTTGGAGAAGGTGACTGAGCTACATTTCCAGGACTGGTGTGGTTTTCGGGGGGCTGCTACTGACCATCCAATCAGGCCTTTGCTAGGCTGTAGCTAGCTAGCAAGCTAGCTAAAGGAGGTGTTTATCTGCAGGCTGTAGGTGATAACAGAGCACACAGTCTCCTGCCAGCAGCACTTGCCTTGCAGCCACACTAAGCCACAGATTACTGAGCAGAAACAATAACAGACCTGTCTCGCTGCCTACGAAGCACTGCTTATCCACAGAGAAAGGGGCGAGACAGACAAGAGCGAGAATGAAAACAAGAAAGAGCACTGCAATGAAAGAGAGCTTCTTTTTCCCCTCTCTTCTCATGCTGAATCTCTTGCTCTTCTCTGTCTCTCACTGGCTGGGTGTAATCCTGGCAGCCATCTTAGAGCTTGGCAGCCATCTTAGCATTGGCGGTAGCGCCACATTCCAGCTAACTGACGGCACTCACTCCAAACATACGAGGCTGCGCCCCCGCCGTGCACGCATCCAGGCACATCCAGACGCACACACTCATACGTGGACAAACACTGAGGTACACACTCAGAGTAAACATATATGATGGCCAATGAAAGCTGTTGAGAAAACAACCTGACTTCACTGGACTTTTTACCGTTGTGTAGTATTTCACCACAGGGCTCTACAATATTGTAAACACTCTATTTCTCACACCACACATGCATTGGTAGGATACAGAGACACCTTACAGTATGTACAGTGGACTAATAGTCTGATGTGGAAGTGAAGCATATAGAGTGTGTTTCGTAACGTAAAGCTGCAAGAAACCTCACGAGAACCTAACATCACAAACTTGGGTTGCAAACCTGTCTGAACTGAAACCCAGGCCACATACGCTCAACCAGGTGAGCTACTGGGCTCTGGAAACTTCAAAACCTGCTTTCTATTCTAAATTGCAAAATATTTGTCTCAATGCGTTGGTAGAACTTTTGCTTTAAAAAAAAAAAACATTCTCGTGTCTAACAAAAAGTCACAGAATCAATTGCAGTTGAACAACTTCACACAAAATGCTACAGTCAATTCCCTACTTTTCTGAATCAACTCAGTTAAGATTTTGTTGTGAGCCCAGGATATAAAGCATATTATTCGCAAAAACAACACAAGGACCTTGGGACTAAAAGAAACAGTTAGTCTTATGTTACCTCAGAGAAATTTCCCACTGTCTGACACCATGGAGCACTCTGGAAGTGACAACAGGGAAGCGACAGATATCGTACTTCAATATTTTTGAGATCTTTTTTCACAATACCAAAATATTGCATACTTAGGATATTCATTGCAAAGTCATATCCATTTTAAAGAACAGAGAACAATTGTTTTCTGATGTGGACATATCACATTTTGGAAAAACCCTGCACACAAAAATCTGTCCTACTGCTCCTCAGATCTACTATTGTTGGCATGTCATGACCTTAACATGTTCTGCGGTTTCCGAGCTGTGAAAAACGAAGAGTGAAAACTGAGGCTTGTTGTAGATACGATACTGTGAAGCAGATGTAGAGAAGCGGGAACACTGATATCTGTCGGGAACATCACCCTCTGCCTTCCAATGCGCCAAAACGCATCAATTCGCAGAGTACACAAAACAAAATGTTGTTACTGCAGGTAGTTTACTACCTCACAGATGAAGACTTATAGGTCAGTTCCATGTCCTGTTCCCTACAGTCAAGCTCTGCTAGCATTAGCCAACTAGCAATGTACTAAAATGATCACTTCTGCAAAATCAGTGATGCTGCCAAGTTCAGCAAAGAGAAGTGCGACGGACAGGGAGAGATGGAGGTAAGACACAGGAGAGGTCTGGTGAATGGTTATCACCACTTTGCCAGCTGCAGCCCCCTCTCCTCCTCCCCAACATTGCCTCCCCCAGCCTCCGAACCACGCATCCAGCCCCTTATCTTCTGACTGCAGCCCCCCAAAGCCCTCTCTTCAGCAACCCCAATCATAGTCCTACAGCCCCATGGATGTCGCTGCACCTCCAACTAGCAACCCTAACCCCAAACCTTTCAGCTATCTCTGCAACTTTGTAAATGAAAAACAAACCTATGAAACAATAATGAGATAGGGTGATGATAAACCACAAGTTCATGTAACAGATGGGGCAAATATATATCTCCTTAGAAGCTCACAGGTTGTATGGACCTTATTTTATTTTTTCATTCACTGTTTCTTTGGGATCCTGCACACTTTTTAGCAACTGGATGTGCATGTCATAACCTCTTTTCATAGCAAATATAATCTTTACCATAAATTGTACTTTGTCCTTTAAACGCACAATATGTAAAATTGGTTACCCTGGGATCTTTCAATCAAAACAACACTAAAATATGTAGGTTGATATCATGAAGTAGACTGGGATCACCGGAGTTCACAAGCACTGACTCTGACTTGGGCATAAATCATGTTTCTATATTAAAGTTTTATTCTTATTACATTAAGTGACACATAGCATATGAACATTTTAACAATACATTTTATACATTGGTGGAAAATAGAAACAGAAAAAATGTCTGCCAAATGTAGTATGAAATCTCAGGCAAGTATGCAAGTAAAGACCAAAACTAAATATTGTACTAATATCTATGTAAAGCTAATAACTAACCACACGGCAGGTGAAAAAGTCAAATGTTTAAAAAGACAAAAAGATGGGACTCAGCAAATTAAACCTATGTCTATATTTGACCAAACAACTGTGTGGAAAGCAAATGTTTGCCATCACATTAGTGCTTTTGTACTTGATTAAGTTGACACATTAAAGCTGCGCTGATTTAATGATGGCTGCTGTCACACTGAGTTACTAATTTCAGACTCCAGGGCAAATCTCACCACCTATAAAACCCCAGTTCCAGTTTGTTTATGACATATCGTACCCCACACTGTGGTCTCTCTTAAAGAAATAATCTTTTATGTATTACTGTGTGGCTTTGTTTTTACCAATACACCCTGGATATATTTTAGTGACTATTTTTTGCACCACTTCCATCTGTAATACATCATTAATTTTGTCTTCAATTATCTTTTCATTCCATCTTTAAGCATTTTCATGACTGTATTCTTCTTACACCCTACTTATTTAAAATACTTGTCTCAGTTCTTCATTCCTGTTCAGTCTCCTCACCCCTTTGTCATCCCCCTTTTGCTAGATTCTTTGTCTTCTGAGTCAGAAACGACAAACTGGTTTGTAAAAACACCCTAGTGTAACAAATAAGCAAGCATCCTTCCAATAATTGTGTTAGGCTTTGGCTCAATGACCCCGAGGACTGTGCTGGTGACCGACTGGTGTGTGAGGCCAGACAAAGATGTATGTCACTGTTTGTGGTGACATGATCTCTAGCAGAACAAGGGAACTAAAAGAGCCTGTATCAAAAATGATAAATGTCCTAATATTTTATAAACACTGAGCACACCAAAAGTCAAAAGTGAAAAAAGTCAAGGTCACACTTAAAGAAGGCCTAAGTGATAAATGGGCTCTGCAGTGGTGTACCACTGTTTGACATATGCACAAACAGAGCTGGTCAATTGTGAGTCGATGTGGTACAGACATGCACTCTCCTAACAAACCAACAAGTGAGCTAATGTAATGTGTACCCACATCAAACCAGTGTGAGTCCCTATGTGGGTGCACGCATGTGTGCAACAACATGCATGTTCACACACAGACTGTTGGTTCACAGTGATTCCCCTCCTTGTTGGAACAAATGTCAACTCTGCTCTCCCCCTCCTCCTCCTTCCCCTCTCCTCTCTTCTCCTCCCCAAAACACAGGATAACGCGGTACAGCCTCCCAATTGGGTTTCGCTTAAGAGGTTTATCGGTATGTTGCTAAACATTCTGACCTTTTTTTAATCCTTAATGCGCTTAAAATGTTCCAAACCCTCCTAATCCCCCTGGCTATCCCACACAGATGTTCACTCAGCTCTTTTATTGGACGTTATTTTATTTTTTTTTCTTCTTTTTATATATATATATATTTTTCTTCTTCTTTTTTTTAATCATTTAAGTCTGTGGTATGAGGGAATATTTCTGTTCATGTTAAGAAGTCTTTATCAGTGCTGCTGTTTAGTGTGCAAGTGTATGTGTGTTAATGCTTTTGTCCTAAAAGTGTTAACCAGATTCCCATGTGGTGAACTGAAAGTGTGAACATGACCTTTTAAAAATGTCTGAAATCTGTTTGAAGCTAAAGTTAAAAGTTACGTTGAAATGAACACGGCTCAAAGGAGAACAAAATGTGTGGGGAATACTATATACTATGGCTAAATGAGGCAATACTGTATGTACATATACATATATAAAACAAATACTGTTTGCATAGTATATACACTACATATACAGATCTACATATATACAAATGTGTGCTTTCTGAGCTTTCAGTATGTATGCCTGTACAAATTAATGCATGTAAGTATATATGTATGTGTGTGCATCTGTGTGTATTTGTGTTTGTGTCCCTGTATCATTGTGCCAGGCAGGCAGGCTGTGTGGCGAGGTGGCAGAGTAGGGCTCTGTATATGTGTGTGTTTGTGTATGTGTGTGGAGCAGGTGTGCCTGGCCGCCCTGCGCAGCTTGCTGCCCATCTGTGCTCCCGTCTGTGTGCCGCCTGCGCCTACGCTCTGCCAACAGCACCACACCACAGCAAGAAGACCCATGAGAGAGGGATGCTGAGAGACGAGGGGAGGGATAGAAGGAAAGGGAGGAGATGGAGGAGAGTGAAGGGGAAGGATGGTGGGAGAGGCAAGGAAGGAGGGAGAAGGGATTACAAGACTGGGAGAATAGGCGAAGGAGAAAAAGAAAGTGAAGGGAGAAGGGACTGGAGGGTGGGTATGGGTATAGACAGTATCTCTGAACTCGTAGAGAGGGAAATGGGGAGATGACGGGGTGCTTAGTAAGGTTTGGAGAGGGTGGGGGTATCTGGCTCTCTGGATGCTTATAACACCCCCACCCTACACAAACACACACACACACACACACACCTCCTCCTCCCCCCCCCCACCCCCGGGTCCGTACTGTTGTTCATCCCTCCCTCTATTCATCCTCTTATCCTCACCCCACCATCACTACTTGGCTCAATCATTGCAGATTACTGTGGACCTGTGTGACATAGCAACACAATTTTCTGTAATGTTTCTCCATCTTTGGGTTGGGACCCAACAGTGGGTTACATGGGCCTCCTAAAAGCGGATTGCTCATACACGCCCCATCCGAGGATACAGGTTCTCTAAAATCACCTGGGTATTCCCAAGCTGCAACAGTATGAAAAAGCTAATTATTACGGTGTGATAAGACCAAATGCCTCAGGTTACTCGTGTGAATACGGGCACTGGACAGGAATCCACAACCTGTGCATATTCACTCTTAAGAATCTATGGCAGTATTCTTGATGGAAAATACTAACTGGACTTGTAGTAAAACACAACATATAAATAAAAGCAAGTTACAGATAAAGGTTTACAGAACTTACTAGGAAGATCTATGGCTTCCCTCCCTTTCTGTGCATCAAAGAAGTTAAAGAAATATAGAAATCCGATTCCCCACAGACAGAAGCAATGTTGATTATGTTGATAATGTGAATTTCACTGCTCATAGGCATCATCCACCTTTTTTGGTTCAAGTTCAAACTTTACACATGAGGACTCTGAATGTGACTTTGTATTAGAAATGTATACAATTAAAGTGATGAGTATTATAAGCATTGTCAACATCTTTTTGTAAGAGTAGGCTGATTTTCATTGGGGTGGGAATGGGAGAAGATTAATGTTTTACTTCATGTGGTACAGAGTATAGCATATGTCACATTAAGCCTGAAAAAGTGTTTAAACTCACCATTTAAAAAAAATGTAATGGTATAACTTGTTTATCATTATTTTGTTTTGGGTAGAGAGCATGTGTTAATGATGACATTACAAAGAACAGACTAATCCAACTTAACGTTACTTGATCATTCATCAACTTTACTTTGTATGCAATCACACGCACACGCAGACACACCAAACCACTTGCTTCACTCTTGGGCTGAACACACAGTTGGCTGTAGGCACAGAAATAATATAGCAATGTAAGAGAAAAAAAATCCATTTGGGCAGGTTCCAAAAGAGCACAAGCCACCAGTGATTTGCTTCCATCAAGTTTCAACCTTAATTAGAGTATGTGATGAAATGTGTGCTCCAAATTTTTGTTTTTCTCTGCATACAGTATCATGGGCAAGCATTGATTTATTTGCTCGCTGATTTCACGAGCCAGATGCTGACTCATATAGACCTTTATGTTTGTCCATGAGAGCCTTGAACACTTAAATAGGATGTATGATTCTACTTTTCTATATAAATTTTATTGTTGTCGCCACTGGTTTTGCTATTTTGTTTTACATCCATCACTGTGAGCAAGTGTTGAAATAAGATGTAATTTCTTTCTTTTTTTTTTTTTTTTACTAGAAACAACAAGCCCATACGGCCAAACAGTGTCTCATATGTTCACACAACATTTCTGCAAAATGTGATATCTTTTGTCTTCTTTGATCATCTTCAACCTTTAGTCATGCAGTGGCTCCCTACCAAGGAAACAGCCTTTTGAGTTATGAGCCGATGATACAGCGCTCTATTTTTATACCACTTCCCAGCTGTTTCTTAACCTGTTGCATCTCTGGGAGTCAGTATGCTTCCTTCCTGAATGATTCAATGGCTGTGTCTCCCAGTGATATACATATATTTGCACTATTATTTGTATTAATTGATGTTTATGAATGTATTCTGAAGAGGAACTACAACTTATGAAAGTCCATATTATTTTTTTTTTACAGTCTTGCCTTTAGGTTTTTCCAAAATGATGAGTAAAAGGATACCTGTTCTGAAGAAACGAAAAGTGGGGCCAAAAGCTGAGGTTTCCAAAGTGGTAAAATGTGGTACGCTGAATAAAAGATGAAATTTTAAATCCTCTCTATTATTACATTGAAATGTGACATCATTAATCTGAAAAATGTGCACAAACACAAATTATCAGTACATTTAGTCAAGATAAACTGTGTGAACCTCTCAAACTTAACTGTAGATGCCAATATAAAAAAGAAACTGCAATGAAATTTAACATTTTAGAAGGTCTTCTGTGTTTTTCTTATTGAACAATTCACTGTCAGACAGACATTTTGGTGTCACTATTTAATTTGGTTACTTCTATCTTGGATATGCAACACAGACACAGAAGCTTCCAACAGAACTCTGATTCATAATTAATACGAATACTTGATCGTAAATTGGATTCTGTGCTTTGGAGTCATGCTGACAGCTATTTTTTTTTGGGCAGCTGCTCAAAGTCCTGAAGGACCACAAGGGCTAAAGGAGCACAAATCCAACTTAAACAGAAACAAGACACACAATCTGACACATTCACAAAAATGTGCACACATATTTATATGAGCAAAAGAGCTTTCAGTCAACATGTATCAGGCAGAGAACATACATAAGGCTCTAATACGAAGTGAGTCTGACTTCATTAATGAATTTCAACATGGGCAAAACTCATAGACATGTGATTATATTTTATTAAAAATTATAGTAAATCTGCATCTTGATTTATTTAACGTATTCAGACTCTGCTTATAGCTGGTATACTGATATGTATTTTGATGTACATCTAAGCTGCGTCATTAGCAGAGACTTGAGTGTGCTGTGTGTGCATGTGTGTGTGGTTGAGGCTGGGGGCCCCCAGCACGGTTCACGACCCAGCCTAACAGAGTGTGAACGTCCCCCTGCCGAGCTGATACTGATATAACTGTCCTGTAAGTGGTGTTGACATCAGCATTATTACCCTGTCAACCTCCATCTCTACTCAGCTTAAAGGAGTCAACTGGGGTGGGGGCCCGAGTGTGTTAAGGGCCAGTGTCTCTGCATAGTCCTGCTCCAGCCCAAATAAATACAGCTGCACAAAGGCCGGAAAGGGAAAGAGAAAGGGAACACGGGGGAGGGAGAAGGAAGGAGGAAAAAAGGCTGGGAGGGGAGGGGGGCAGAGGGGTTACACTTACTCTTGTTGCTACCTCCTCAGCTCTCACAAGATACAATCATCAAAGACACACACTCTCTCAGACAGACTTGCAAAGACTGTAAACATAGCTGCAATAGGGGGTTATCACCACCAGGTGGCATTTTCTGGCACATAGGGAGCATGGTGAAATGCAAATAAAGCAATGAGGCCTTGGGCCAGGCGTCTCAGCTAGCTCAGACTTCATTCTCCAGGCTGTGGATAGAAGCAAGCCAGGAATGGAGAAAAAGGGAGACAAAGAGATAAAAAAAAGAGAGATGTGATGTGAATAAAATCAAAGTGAAACACACAGCTGTGAATATTACTGAGATGTGAGTAGGAGCTTATCCCTTCTGCATTTTGCCCTTAGATATCGAGATCCAACACATAGCGTGCACACTGTCATGTTCAGAGAAAGTGTTTCAAATCAAAATGCCTTACATCAGGAGCTGAGCAGTTTGGGACAAAGAGGCGGTAAATGAAGGGTGAACCCTGCATAAAGTTCAGAGAGAACCAAGCGGATGTAATTTAGAACAGAACAGGGTCAGAAAATGACAAAAATAGATAAGTTTGGGAGACAGAAGGCATATTTGAGGTAGATGGAGATACCAATGAAAGTAGGCAACAATCTGTGGAAAAAGAGAGACGATGAAACTGAATATAAGGAAGTCTAGAAGAATGCAAGGAGCAAACTGAGAAGAAACCAAGACAAAACAGTAGTATGATAGTGTTTTGACATGGAGGATGTAACCAATACAACATAGAGCTAATGCGCCCAGCTTTGCAAAAGAAAGCTGGAAATGTTGCAGTAAAAGTACAGTACAGAGCACAGACGTTTTCTTCCCTCGGTCCCTCTTCCTGCTGGCCCAGATACACACTGTGGGTCTTTGTGCTGAGGCTGTTACACACACTTCCTGTCTGGCCAGCAGAGGGGTGCTTTAAGGTAAGCCTCTCCCATGTTTTAGCACTGGAACTGTCTTTACTTTTCTTCCTAATATACTTTATATTAACTTTCTCCGTATTTACTGTATATGGTTCATTAATATCATTCATTTTGCTTTTCAAAAACCTTCAACCACCTGTTCTCAGCTCACTTCCTTCCGGTTTTTTAACACTATTTTTTGTGTATTTTCACATTTTCTGGCTTCTTCACCTGGTTCATCTCTAACATTCTCCGCTCATTTCTTTACAAGATACATTAAAAGAAGTAAATTTACACTAATAGAAGGCTGGTGCACTTGCTTAGCCAAGGACACATTGATAAGAGTGAGAAAACATCCTCAGCACACACATACACACATTCAACGAATGCATACACACACACACACCAACAAAGTGATACTGAGCAAGGTTGCCAACTCCTCCAAAAGCACCACTGAGATAACAGTGATAACAAACATTCTTCCTGCAGCCAAGTCTTTTCCTCCCGAGGAACACTTCAATGAAAATTTGGAGCAAATGTTCCACTTTATGAACATAACAATACGTCAATAAGTCAGTTGAATGAATGCACTGCACTGTAAAGCAAGAGACCCAATTACAGAGGAACTGTTAAGCTCTGTGCTCCTGAGAGATGATGAAAGTACAAAAGAGAGTCCGTCAGATATGGTGCATTTGAAAATAATGATCATTCTGCTGGGAATACGAGTCATAATGAAAATCATTTTGTGCCTGAAAAAACATTTTAATATGATATGAATAAAATCATATATTTCAAAAATTGCACTGTGCACAAAATGTCTAATTTTAATAACATATAAACAGAATTTATGAGTCTGCTGCTGCTGTGTTTATTGAATTTTACAGTGCCATAGACTATATAGACAGTAAGTATTGAACACTGTGCCTCCCTGCTGGCTCATAACCATACAGTGCAGCACTTAGTGGGCTGGACACTGACACAATGTGTGTGTCACTGGGAAGTATGAACAGTCCAAGTGACTTAACTCTGTCTTTTTGTGCCAAAACGATGGAGGGAGGGTGGAAAACAGAAAGTAAGAGTGGAGTTAAGCAGAAATAAAAGCGCTGTTGGCAAGAAGTGGGGAGATGTAAAAATTGTGGGATGTAAGGGCAGAATGTGTATATTACACTGTATGCATAAAGCACCAGGAGATCAAACTTGATCAAAGAGGTCATGCTGTCACATTGAAAGCTTCACATAAACACACACACACACACACACAGCCACAGAAGGGAACGGAAGGACATGGAAATGGTGCTGCCAAGCGGTGGTCACCTTTGAACTTTTGGCACTGTAGTCACGGATGATGCCAACCAGACAGCTCAACCCAGGAAGTAGAGCAAACAGTGTGTTTGTGTGTGCTTATATGTGTGTGTATTTGTGAGTACACAGGGGTGTGGACATGCATTGACCAATCAGGGCTGCAATGTTGGATCGTATGAGCCAATGAAAGTTTGAAGACGCTGACTAGGGTTGGTGTTCACCCATTTTGTTCCCTGTCAATATGCATTAATGGTGGTGATTTTGTGCATTAGTTTGTTAATGTGCACATGAATGTTGCATTTTCTATGTAGACTCACGACCATACAGCATGAGAGTAGAGAAGAGGACAGGAGAGGACAGGGTATATGAGACAGACTGTGAACTTGTGCCCTTATGCCAGTCCTCAGGAGCTAAGCTCCCATCTTATCTAGTAGGGATTCGTGGTGCCCACTTCAAACACGAAAGTACCAGCTGTTAGCCAAGAAGACAGGACATACTACTCTGTAAAGTTCACAGACTTGCACATGAACACACACACATCCCCACATCTCTTGAGGCAGTCTTTGTCTATTGTGCAGCCTGATGAGGGAAGATGGAGAGAGTGGCGAGGGGCAAATAGTGAGGTCATGTGAGGGAGCTGGAGCCAGGCGCAACGGCTAGCCTGAGGTCAACCCGGTGGTCAGTGTCACTGATGGGTCACCCTGTCGGGTGTTTATTGGTCTCTCTTTAAATGTGATATTTGACACTTAAAGCCAGAGGCATTGAGGGAAACCAGTTAATATATGAGTGTATGAATAGATTAAAAAGCTGAATGAGGATTTTAGTTCAGTGACACAAATGAGCAATTTGTTTCTGGACCATCAGCAAGTAGCAAATGTCTCTTTACTGAAAACACAGGTAATAGCATTAAATTTGAGGCTTAATATAATATTTCTACAGGTTTCGTCATGTAATTTTTTCCCCCTTTCTTATCGCCTTTACTCGTATTACATGAAAGTGGCATTAACAGACCAAAAGTTAATTGGATTTCAGATTTTAAAGGTGTTTTTTTTTTTGTTAACTCAGCATTTCCACTGATAAGGTTCCTTGTCGCTATGCCATACATTTGATACAAAAATCATTGTTGCATTAGATGTATTATACATATGTGTAATATATAATAGGCCTACTATTTTCAGTAAGAAGCTGTGCACACTCTGCACCACTGTACAATTTTTACCCCGTATTTTTTTTACCTCCTAAGAATTATGCATATGCTCCAAACCATTGGGCATGCGCCACAGCATTCTTTTCTATGTAAACAGTAGTGAAAACCTGTTGTACTGATTTTTACACCATTTATTTATCATTTAGTATAGTACATTTCTCTTAATATATATATTCAAAACTAAACAGTTAATGGGGGTACAAACAATATGTGTGTAAACTGGCTTGCTGCACTAAATTTACCCATGTAGTGTGCATGTGCAAAAACTGCTGAAGTACAAAAATAATACGGGGGTAAAAATTGTACGTAACACCACACCAATCGGAAAATCAGCATGTGATCTTCCGAGACATCAATTCCACAGGAAACACTGTGTGCTACAGTACAGCAGAACTACAGTATGAGAAAGACACATAAACAGTGTCAATGAGCTAATTCAACAGATATGATATGATATGGTATGATGTAATATATAATGATGGTGACCCTCACAGTTAGGATACCTCTGAGCAGCTTTGAGTCCATAAAAACAATTGATGGTACCCACACAGACTAGGAGATAAACCAATCAGGAAGTACATGAACGGAACAGAAAAGCAGATCACCATCTGTTTGGCGGTATAGGCATTCACAAGGGGGCCACATTGTTGCCACACATGGAATGAGTGTGCGTGCACAATATGTGTGAAAAAGAGTGACTTATAATAATTAGGTAAGTAATAAAAGATCACCACAGGCAAAACACACCCAGATGTGTGTTTCTGATTGGTCAATACATACAGTGTGTGAACCCACACATGCTGGCATAACTCTTTGCCATCCTTGCTCTCATTCCATAGAAAAGAGCATTCAGTCTGGGCAGAAGACAGCAGGCGACTCCATGGCTTCTGCCAGACAACAGGGCTCTCAGTTTTTTTAGAGTTTGGATCACAGACAAAGCATGTGTGTACCCGCAGAGTGGAAGCCACTAAAACACCGCACACTGAAGATTTGTATTTGTTTGTAAGTCTCTGTCCTCATTTGTCCGCCTTCTCCTGCCACTTTTCCCACTTCACCTCATTCTCTCCAGCGAAAGAACAGGATGCAGAAAGCTTCCATCAATTTATTGATCACACTGTTTATGTGTATGTGAAAATATGTTTACACAAGTATCCCCCCACACCCACACACACACACATCTCTCAGGACTTAGCCAGTAAGCCCATCCCGCTTAACGTCTCCTCACTAATTCTAAATCTAA
>JAPSES010000104.1:10498103-10520140 GCA_029822895.1 Maxillicosta whitleyi
CACACACACACACATCTCTCAGGACTTAGCCAGTAAGCCCATCCCGCTTAACGTCTCCTCACTAATTCTAAATCTAATTCACCTCCTTACCACAATCACCCCACACATCATCCCTGTACCCAGCCCTGCAAAGCTACACACACACAATATGTGCGTGGCCACATGACAACTGGACCATGCCATCTGACTGAGCAGTAGGCCTATAGTTAATCCATAATAACACTGCTTTGCTTAGGCCTATGGCCCTAATCAATTAAATTTTGTGTCATCCTACATCCAAAGCCTGGCAAAACAGAAGCAAAGCCTCCCTAAAAACACACATGATACCTATTTTAGTGTTTTAATAATACTCAGAAAACAAAGAAAACAATAATGCTACTGTTTATTACTCTTTTCAGCAAATGAGCAAAATTCTTTCAGACATATGAGCTTTAATCCACACTTTAGAGACCTATAAAAATTGTGGAAATGTTTGTGCATGTGTGTGTGCTGCAGCAGAGGTTGTGTGTGCAGACCTGATCCCTGTAATCTATCCAGTGATGTAATGCCTGGTGCAGCAACCATAATATGTTACATAACCCCATAACAGGCTTACGTACCCTAGGGTTCACAGGGTTCATACTGAGCATGAATGGAAGCATTGTCCAAACAGATGACCAAATAATCAAGCTACAATTTGATAATCAATAATATGCTTTTCCAACAAGGAGCACGTGATTTTCACATTGCTGAATCCAATGAAGACTTTCCATTTTGCATGTTTGAATATTTTAATTATGTGAAATTCAAGTGCTTGAGTATTTTCATAATGTCAAGAATCATCTTGCACCTCCACTCAGAAGAGACCCGTTTTTAAAAACGTAGGTCGAGTAGATGCAAAGCAGCAGCACTTACACAAATGGTTACATGCAGCCCTCAAAATGGCTATAGTGAAATCAGCATTTACATATCCACTCACAGCATACCTCCACGGCCCCCAACTGTTCTGAGCTCAGAGGGAAAAGCTTTTGATTTGGTTGTGACTGGCAGCTCATGTAAACACTGCATCAGCTAGTGAGCGATTGTGGAGACTGGGAGAGAGTTGAATGCCTGCCAAAAGCTGCAAAGCCAAGTTTGGCCCTATAGCACACTGTGTGTGTATGTGTGCGTGGTGAAAAGAGGGTTTGTATGTGCAGGCATGAGTGTGCGTACATACAGTATGTGAGCACATGTGTGTCTGTGTTTAACCCATTTACGTAACAGACAGGGTCCCTGGGTTCAAGCAAATTTAAAGACTGAGCAAGCAAGCAAGAAAGGCAGAGAGAAAAAGAAGTAGGGGAAGGAGCTATATAGGGAGGGTGAAAAAGGGGGGTAAGTCGAGCAAGTTCTGCCAAAATTACAAAAAAAGTAGGGATGAGGTGGGTCGAGGATTGTGAGGAAAGACAGCAGCATGGCAGGAAGGAAAATGTAGGAGTATAGACTTCACGGAGGATAAAAAAAAGCATAAGAAATAGAAAAAAAAAAAAGCTTTACAATTCCACGGTCTCCCTTGGCCTCACTCGAAATTAGACGCACAAAGCAACAGAGACCTGACAAAAGGATTCTGACTGAGGAAGTTTGACGGTGTAGAGGATGAACAGACTTTCAAGGCCAGGCACTGGTCTGCTTGGACGACACTTGGTAAAGAGATTAGGACACTAAGATGTTGCCCTTGACAGAGAGGAGGGGAAAGAGGCAGACGGAGAGAGATTGTGAGAAAGTGTCAGGAGAATGAAGAGACGTGGAAGACAGAAGGGAACCAGGGACAGAGAGAAGGGAGAGAAGAGACAAAAAGCATGAAAGTGAGAGAGGGAGAAACAAGATAGAGGGAGAGTGGAAGAGATAGAGAAAGAGAGAAAAAGAGAAAAGCATGAAGGCTTGTTTCTGGTGGGACTCCAAGAGCCAGCATCTGTTTGGCTAGGGCTCAGAAAAGTCTAGTGTTTCACCCTGCAGCGCCCGGGGGAATGCTATTCCAGGCTGCATGGGCTTCTATGAAAAACAGCTTTATGTGGAAAAAGGGAGATGGAGGGACCCGGAGAAAGAGAAGGCAACAAGGGAAGGAAGGAGTGAAGGAGTGAAAGGAAGGGGGGAGGCAAGGAGAAGGAAAGAGGAGAGCAAGAACAGAGAATTTGGGAAAAGAGGGAAGAAGAAAGGGGTGACATGAGAGAGATGATTATAGAGTGGAGTCAGAGAGGAAGATGAATGACAAAATGCAGTGCTTTACCACAGTCTGTGAAAGAGTGAAAAGCACTGAGGAAATGAGGAGCATGCTGCTGTCTGTCAATTTTACCTGTTCACAATCGTTATTCAGAGCTCAAAAAGAAGAAATAAATAGTAGGAATGAAGGGGTAATGAGGCAAACACAAAAAACACAAGCACACGCACAAGATTTTTGTCCCTCCTCTGCATCTGGGCCAGTCCAGCTGTGTTGTGGCTCTCAGCCCCGGGCCTCCTCACCTGTCAGTCAGACGGTTGAAACCCCCCAAGGGACAACAAACAGCTGGCAGACAGGTGCCGCTGCAGTCCACCTCCTATAATAGCACCTGTGTGTGTGGGGGTATCTGAGACTGTGTGTTTGCACATGTGTGTCCTGATAACTGAGTGTCTGTATCTGTGTATACAGCGCAGATAGCTGCAGCAGATCTAAGACAACTTTTTTTTTTACACAGTTCATCAGTATCTGGTTGCAAAATCTCAACCTCTCCTACTCCTCAAAAGATATGATGTATGATGCTGGTAGTGTATGTGTGTGTGTGTGTGTGTGTGTGTATTCGTGTGTGTGTGTGTTGGGGAGGAGACTGAGAGAGGAGGGGGGTTACGGTATTAAAGTGGGGCCCTGGGCTTAATCAAAAGCAGAGGCACTTTTCCCTGGAAAAACAATGAGGGAAAGCAAAGTTTACATGAGATAATTGACAGAGAGAGGGAGGGAGGAGAGATGGATGGATGAGTGAGGGAAGTTGGAAGGGAAAAAAATAAACATACAGGGGAGTTAGAGCATGGAGATGGATGGAGGGAACTAGAGAGAGAGAAAGAATGGCGCGTCAGTGTGACGGAATGAAATAATGAAAATGTGCTTTTCATTTCTTGATACCTCCCCACCACCTTCCCCTCCTCTCAGTCTCTAAACATATCTTAGTTTTTCCTGTGGTTTTTCCCCTTTTGCCTTTTTTTTTTTTTTTTACTTCCAATGACTAGAGTACGACTCCAGTTTTCTTAACAGTGTTTCTCAACACACACAGAGAGAGAGAGAGAGAGAGAGAGAGAGAGAGAGAGAGAGAGAGACATACAGAAAAATATAATTCTTCTGCTTTGATTTCCATTAAATGTTACAGTGGGACAGTCCCCTCCCCTTTCTCCCACAATTTTTGTAACTCCCTGTAGATCCTGCTGGAACACATAAGCCTGTACTATCCCTACACTATCAGCTTTGGGGGGATTTCAGTCATTTTAAGGCATTTCACTTGTCTGGCCTACACTGATGTTGAGCAAAGCAGCAATCCCAAAACCACCAAACCCACAAATACAGCTGCTTGGGGTTGGCTGAGGACACATCAGGGAGAGACACACAGATACAGAGACATGGTTGTGGGGAGGTGTGAGATGACCAGCAGCCTTGAAAATCTTATGACAGAAATTATTCTGGAAAAGTTACTCGACTGATGGTCCGGTTCAGCAGTTTTCCCGTTGAAATTGCTGAAGTTTTGCTGTGCACAGGGTGAGCTGATACAACACTTCTAACAGCACTAGCTTTAGGAAAATATGAAATCACATTACTAATTACCCCCGCTAAGGAGGTTATGTGATCACTGTCTGTCTGTTAGTAGGATTATATGAAAAACTACTGAACTGATTTTCATGAATCTTGGTGGAAGGGAAGGGCATAAGCCAAGCACGAATCCCTTAAACGTTGGAGCAAGTCCATAAAAACTCTCGAACTCTGAAGAGCTCCAGGCTAACTTAGAATCATTATAGCAAAATATAAAACATGACTGACAAATTAGAACCTTCATTACTATGTTAACACGCAATTCAACTAACCAGTAGCTCCAACTGCTGGTAAGGAGGAAAACACAGGTCGTAATTTGTGGTTTCATAATATCGTTGAGGGAGGAGAGCAGCCAAGGGCCCTTCTGGTAAATTATTAATTATTTTATTTTAATCAAGGATCGTTAAACTTTTATTTTAATGATCAGTTAAACCATCTAAAGAGCGCAGTTTACCTTTGGGAGCACTTTGATCAACATTAGTGTTCTAAACGCAATAGAAGTGCAACATCCATGAGACTGATGCCCTGTTCAAACTAACAGATATTCTTGTAAACAGGTATTTTTCATCCACTGCTTTACACTAATTCTGGCCTCAAAGATCACTTTGTTTACAAAATATCTCTGTCAGCAACATGGTACAAATGCTTAGACAAACTTTCTGGCAGACATTAAACTATGGACACTACAGATAATAATGAATGTAGCAGAAACAGAAGTAGAGTTTTGACAAAAGTTAAGTTCTAAAGGTTAGTGACCTAACATCTTGGTTTGGATTGTCAAAATGTAGTGTTTATATTATGTAAATTTTGCCACAACACTTACGTACATGTGTCAGTCTCCCAGATGTGTTCATCACCTGTATGATCTACTGTATATTTGCATGTTAACAACGCAAAGCACCAACAGACATGCAGAAATGTGGGTGTGATGCCATAATTTTGTGATGACTATATTTTTTCCTGTCCATTTGGATATATGTAAGCTGGGGTTTTTAAAATCTTTACTTTGGAAAATGTTTACTGTAATATAAGAAGCTGTGCAGTGAATGTGCAGTGAAGAATGAAAGTCAGTATGATCATAAGAAATATATGACAAGTATGTGCATGACTGGTCACTGTTTTGTTTTTTTTTTTACTAAAAATATAGGACTTGGAGGACATCAGCATCAACTACATTAAGCCTATGCTATATGGACAAAGCTTGCCCATATGGGACACACTCCTGATAAATCATCGTCTGGATGTCGCAGAGGATGATCATCATCATCATGAGATGAGACAGTAGTTGTACTGGACAACCTTCAGGTATGTTTAACACTCCATCTCCTTGTATGTTCTTTAGGGTTTTGCCTTAAACGAAAACACATAATCAATCACTGAATAAGAGCAAAGAAAACCATGTATAAGCGTAACAGATAGAGCATTCTGCAGCACTGCCTCAAAGGGCTGGGACTTCTCATGCTATCTCTTGCAAACACATCATTACTCTTCTCTATGCAGCTCTTTCTGTTTTTGAAGTGTCTGCTGCGGGCACTGCTTTCTCTAGAAAACTGTAAATATCTTGACTAAGTGACTGGTTTGAGCTCACGAGTGCATTAGTGTTATCTTGGGTTGTGTAGCTCTCCTGGTGATTTATAACTATAGACCTTCACAGTGAATAAAGAGGCGATGCAGACGGCGATAAGGAAAAGACTTCACAAGAAACTACAGCTGGAGGCCATAGACTAAACAGACATTTTTCTTCTAGCTTCTATATTTTTTGTCCATTTGTCACAACAGTGATGAAACTTTTCAGACAGATAGGTGACCTACTTATTCTTCTGGAGAACGACTTTGTTTCTGTTTCAGTCCATGTCTTAATTTACTCATACTGACAATGATTCCTTCTAGGAAAGAGCAAGGTAGCACTGCATCTTTAATAAGTTTACTAACAAAGCACAGAAAGAAAAAACAACTATTTTAGTGCAATATTTTTGGCATACCTTGGAAAAACTAAATCAACCTTGATCATCTTAAGTTTTAAGAGCTTGCACGTCAAACAAGAGTCTTACTAGAGTTACTAGCTTAAATCCACTACACAGAAAAGGAGAAATAACAATACTTATATGCATGATGTGAAACATAGAATATGAAGACAATTTTGATACAAAGCACTTCCTGCATACTTTTGTATAGTAAATTATAATTTCCATCATTGGATGGAGTCGAATTGATGAAACTAACATAGAAAACCATTGTACATGTTTGTGGAGAATCCATTCTTCCATGAACGATTGAATATCATTTTAATTAATACTTTATTTTACTAGCATAATTTCCATTTCCATCATGTGTCAGGTGTCAGATGTAAGTTGAAAACATTGACACAGTTCAGACAAACGTTTATATGTTTAAGCATGATGGGGCAGATGTGCACAGGTTTACTGTTTTAGTAGAGGTTTTCCTTTGTCTGTGTTCCATTAGCCAACCATTATTGTTGAACCCTGATACCAATTATTTCATGGACACCATGCTGTACGGTGCACAAAACACTCCTACGTATCCACTTGATTGCACTTGATTTCAATAACAAACCACATGACACAAGTGTGGAAAATGTGCAGATAAAGAATATGCATTAGAGAGAAGTAAAGGCACACACACACACACACACTTCCGACCATATGGGCCATAGCATAAATGAGTTGGCTGATTTAATGAGCGCTGTTGAATGAATGTTTACAGCTACATTGAAACCGTCTGCACTCATCAACACTTTCTCTCTCTTTTCTGTGATGAGGCAGCCATATGACTTCACTTATCCACGGCCTTGGTATGAGAGCCTCTAGACTGGGGATAGTGACGAACTAATAATCCCCCTTTCCTGCAATTATCCTCCTCCCCCTTCTCCATCAAACTCTCTCTCCCTTAATTTTTCTCTTTCTCTCTCAATCACTGCTCAGCTTTGTCTACTTAATTCTTTCACTCTCTACTTCTCTGTTTATTTCTGTTTCACAAGTTAACCTCTCCCCATCTCAGAGACAGACCATCTTATTTATTTACACTCCTTCTTTTCATTATGCAAACTTATCAGACTGCATCTAATTTGTGATACCAATACCCGCAGGCTCTTTTTTTCTTTGTATATATTTTTCTTTGCATACTGTAAACCTGCTTGTCGTTTCATTTACAGTCTATAGTGGAAATTCTGGCAGAGTGAAGGAATAGGAGTACAGTATGCTGTGTGTCCTATGGTTTATACAGACAGGTTACTAAATTCCACATCCTGTTATACAATCCTGCAGATGTGTGCTGTATGGGACTGTTTACCTCTGTGCATTTTAAGAGAGAATGACAGGGAAAAGATGGATTTTCCAAAACCACTGAAAATCATCAAAACCCAATGTATCTCAATGAGAAAGTAATGCCTGCGGGTCCGTATAACTGGTTGTGACTGGTTCCAATATTACAATAAAGTTGAGTATAGGGCTGTCTGAAGTCAACAACATACTGATGGTTTGTGACAGACAGCGCTGTTAACAGAGGTGGTGATGTAATCCACTCCAGGGCTTTGTGGTGAAACTACTGACGCCCTCGCTGATTGTTTCTCTCATGGGAGACAGAAGGCAGAAAAAGAGACGAGAGGAAGGAGCTATGGTTAATGTGAAATAAAAAGTTTGTGACATGCTGTGTGAGAACTCACTCAGACAGGTCCATGCCTATTAGCATGCACTCCCATACACTCTCTAATCAATGTGCGTGATCAATAAGCTTGTTTTAGCTCATGATGGCTGGTGGTCAATGCTTAGCCACAAATCATGCAGTTCAGCTTCTGCTGTGTTAGGCCATGTTAGGCCTTATTATTAGCTCTTCAGTTGCACTAACGCTTGCAGATCCTCCTGCTTTAGCTTCTCAGTGATTATTAGGGTTTATTGACAGGCTAATGGTGAATCAGGTCTGCCAGGGATTGCTTTGAGAGGATTACCAACAGAACTAGTGGGGATATAGGGACTATGACAATTATGGTGGGGCTAAGCTGTTCATCAGGACAGAGAGAACAGAGAGGTAAGAATTTAAGACCTCAGTATGGGAAGAAATACAGAAGGGAATGTGAGTAAGACAACTAAAAATGAGAAATATAAGAGAAGAATGATGGTTCTCTTGGAATCACAGAGCAACTAAACATGCATTATTATCATTAAAAAGCTACGAAACATATTTTTTTAACTGTGAATAGAACCATATGACTCTTATCAATGCTGTTGATAATCCATATTTACATTTTACCAATAAATCTACATTTTATTGGTGAAAACAGCTGACCTCCTTGCCCAATTCACGACATAGAATTTCAATTGTTTTAGTACGACTCTACATCATGAAATTTTGTAGTAAAATTTCTATGTTATCTCATTAATTTTCTAATGAGTCAAACTGAAGCCTTTTTTTATCGCTCTACTACACAGGAGGCGATGATTTTGCCTAGTAAAACTGCTGTATCGGTTCATTTTTTTGTCAGTTTGAGTGTGAAATAATGTATTAAAAACACAGTATTCATAACAAGAACACAGGCTGCAGAATTGCTCTTATGTCGGCAAACTCTGGTAGGATTCAGGGGCGTCAGGGCTTCAGTTCCTTGTGGGAAAGAACTGCACATGTCAAAGGAAAAGCATCAAAATGGGTGGTTCTAATGCACACTTCCAAGATTTATTGGTTTTTCAGTACAAAATTCAAACTACCCCTTTCAGAGCTTCATGTTGTTCTGCGTAAGTGTCACATGATTGTCTGTTGAACACATGTCTATGAACTCCTCCCATCTCCCATCCACACCTGAAAAATTCAGACAACTCAGTGCCTTTATGACGCTGAAACCATTTTCAGAATCTACTCGATCGATAAAGTTACCCATTCCGTCATGTTATACGACATAATGAAAATACTTGTCTAATTAAGTGGTTTCTGCATTAAAATTAAAAGACCTCATTAGAAGTTGTTTAACATCTTCTTCACTATCAATGAAAAATGTGGAATCTAATTAAACAAATATGGGTACTTTCTATGGCTTATCTGTTGGACGCCAGATGTTTCCCTGCTTTCTTTAACATATATTTTCAATATCTGTGTCCTTCAGGTTTTCATATCACACATAGAAGAGTGTCATACCAAATCATAACTGGTTCTAAATTTTCCTGGTCTTACAAATTCTCCTGAAAGAAAATTCATCTAAGACTTTTTGTTGAAAGCCAACTGAAGGTGAAAACACCCTCAAATTGTCAAACTCTGCATGGACTCAAGTCAAAAAGTGCAATAAATAAACATTAAAAATGTCTACTTTGGAGTGGACTGACACATTAACATAATAAAAGCAATTCTGCATCATGTGATAATCTTTGCGCCAGGTAGACAGGCTTTGGGGTACCAATCAAAATGTGTCACTATCAATCCAACACCCACTTCTACATATGTTGCTATACACCTTAAAGAGCTCATAGGCTCAGACTGACAACTTGAAAGCAGAACACAGCAGCATGATGAAGGCCGAGCACACACATCGAGTCTATCAAACACAAGGTGGAGTGACTCGCTCAGATTAACTCTCCTCTGGCTTTTCAAACAACACTGACAGATGCACCCCTCCGCACTCCCGTTTGTCAGAGATCTATTCCTGCACTTAAAGCAGACTCTCTTATAGACTTGCTCACACACACACACACCCATCCACAGGCACACGCACACACATATTCAACGGCTTACGCTACCTTTGTCACCTCCCACACACTGGTTATCTCCAAGGACACAAAACCCACAAGATTCCCTACCCAATTTCCACGCATGCAGCCTAAATGGAGCTGTAAGAAGGCATTAAGCCTTACAGGGAGAAAAGGGAAAAAAAAAAAAACACCAATGGAGAAAAAGAGGAGGAGATGGATGGAGAGAAGCAGGAAGAGAGGGAGGGGAAGGAGTTAAGGAACGGGAGGTGGATTTCTATTTAACACTGACTTTCATCTCTGCTTTACAACATACTTAGACAGGGTTTTTTAGAAAAAGGTACGAGCTTTCTGGTTTGTCCACACATAAATGCTCCCCCTCCTCACCCAGAAAAAGACACAATGAACCCTCTGTACTTTCTACACCAGGGACACACACACACACACACAAAAAGCACCGCAATCCCTGCCAGATTTAAGAATGTCTTGGTTGCAAGCCAGGGTATCTGAAATAATACTCCACAGCTCACAGTACTTTATGCAACTTTTTTTAAAAAATAAAAAAAATCAGAGATTAGAGGTGATCTCCTTTCACTGTTAATGCTCCAACCATTCTGTCTGATGTATATGTAGTTTAGACTGGATGCAGACCAGAAAAGGAACTATGGGTAGCACTGGACAACTGTCGGGTGAAAAATATATACTTTAGATAGACACATCTGACTTAAGCCTTTCCACTTGATGGATGATTTGAAATTCCACTATCAAGGTTTAAAAAAGACATGGCATAAGTCATACACAAGAGGATTTTGCTGCCACTATATATCTTTTAACGTGGCTCCTTATCAAAAGCATTAAGTACTCTTTAAATATTTGATTTTCTTCACTTTTAAGCCAAGCTCTGACTGCTGAGCAGACTTCATGATATGTAACACATTGAAAGAGTGTTACTTGGATGGTGTTATAGAAATGTTTTTTTTTTCTGTTTTTGCTTTACAAACTACAGATCTCTACTAATAGAGAAGAAAAGACTGAGAAACAGAACAGAGAAAGAAATACATGAGTGCACAAAACCACACAAGTGCTCTCCCTTTCTCAAATAAACACATGGTTAATTCAGCTGCCTTGGCTAAGAACTCCCACAGATATTCAAAGCTTGGCCTGATCATGGATAAAAGTAAATGCACTTTCTCTGCCCTTCTTGTTCATGTTTCCCTCTGTTGTAAAGAGCTTGTGGCCACTGGTGTGTCTGTGTCTGCTGCTTTGTTGGATGGACCCGGGGGACTCATCTCACTGCCGTGTATTTGTCTCCTTTACAATGTTTGCACTGACCTGTTCACACCATGTTTACTATACGTCTGCATGCAGCAGGTCATGAAATCAATTTTCCACCATAAAATACCAGATTTTAGAATTAATACATACTAGTACATATTAAGTGATTAGTTACTCAGCATATGGAAAAAGAAAGGGCAAGTTCAATGTCAATGGAGGAAACAGATTTTAGCGTCACTTCAAGTTTGGATTCATTTATAAAGGGTAACAGGACACTGGAAGTAATTATCTCTCCTATAATTCTGCATTGCTGTCTCAGCAATGTTTTTGCCATCTGAGGGCTTTGCAGCACACATGCATGTTAACACTGATGACAATCCTATTATGCATAGAAATGACCAAGAAATCATGTTTCTCTTGAAATAATTAAGTTGTGGTAGCTGGATTTTTTTTTTTTTTACCAGATACACACATATATGGATTTACATAAAGAGCCAGATTAAACATAAATTGCCTTTCCTTATTTTAAGAATACCTAAGATATTAAAAATAGCTACCTGATTGTGATGGAGCCTTAATAAATCACTGTACCTTCCTGAAATACTATCCTGATATCTGAAAAGTCAACTGAATCACACAAACTCCTCGTTTGGTGAATATCTGATGCAGCCAGTCTGCTGTCTAGCAGTTAATGACTTTATCAAGACCTCGGCAATCACTAGGCTGGAATTAAGCTGGATAAGGACTAAAAACTGGAGGAAGAGAATCTGTCCATTGGCAAAATGACAAACCAACTGACACTGACTGAATCATTTACATGCAGTACAAGATGCAGCATGACATCAAGAGCTGTAAGAGACTGTTACACAGATATTAGCAGTGCTTAACGAATAAGGCATATTTTTACAGCTATTCTAACAGTTTGGTCACAGCTGGCAAGTTCTCTGAACTTTATGTCTTGTATTTTAGATGCTATGCTCCTGTGAAACTCAGAGTGAAACATGTCTCACTTTTAGCTGCAATATCCATTACTTCAGTGTCATAAAATTTTCACAGCTCGTCAGCAGAAAGGAGCCAACGATAATTTCCTAACGTTGGTGATTAACCCGTTTTAACTTACTACGTCAATCTAGAACAGGCTCCATGGTAAACATCGATACTGCTTAACTTGTCACTTGTAGATTTTTACTGGCGATTATAAAGCAGTTAAAGCTTTGTTGGTCTGTTAATGTTTAAAAGTGTTACTTTGGAAGGATGTTGAAACATGTAAAGAACTCTGTTTGCTTTATGGTTACAGCATTAGGTTACAATCATCACAAAATCTTTTTTATTCTTCTGTTTCATCAGTCCAATGTCAACACTGTGAAAAGATAGAGCAGGAGATATGGCAATGTCTGCCAAATAACACTTCTGACAGAATTCACAAACCAGAGGTTTCCAAACAAGAGCATGTGTCTCATCATTTTCTGACTTCTCCAAACTCTAGCTGGCTTTAACAGGGGGCTATCTGTATATCAGCTGCCCTTATCCTGACCCAGTCAGTCACCCAGAGGAAGGAGTGATTATTCAGGACTGTAGTAGTCAGAGCCCACCTGCTCTGACTCAATAGGCGCCCTCACACAGCTAGCTTGTTAGAGTCAACAGAATTTTAATCACATATACAAAGACACACTTGCACAGACAAAGACACACGTACACACAAAGACTCTTAGGTGCACATACACATGCATGGACATTACACATAGGGAACACTCTCACACACGTAGTCCCTCACTGACTCTTTCATCCCAGTAGATAGATAGAAAGAGGAAGGAGGTAGAGAAGTGATAAAGGCCCAGACAGCAGTGAAGGGGGGTCAGAAGGGAGGGAGGGAGGGAGGGAGGAAGGAAGGGAGGAGAAGCGTTTCCTGGAGCGACGGGGCAGGCAGGATATGCAGAAGGAGAAGGAGGAGGGGAAACAGAGGGGTGGCTTGTTCCAAGCAGAGGTTGTGGCTCTGTACACACTAGTGTCAAACAGAGGGGGGACAAAACACCAGCCGGTGACTTCCTGACATACAACACACTGGAGAGGGTACATGTGCTATAGCGTACATCACCAACCCAAATACACACATGTATGTTTGTGGGTATAGAGACAGTGAGCATCTAGTATGCACCGTGCACTGATTCACTTTTTTTTTTTTTTTTAGTTCTGATCAAATTCCATTACTTGAATTCAGGTACCTATAGATACCACTATTAACACCAAAGCTCCAAGCTACCAATTGCGCAATTCCAAAAACAGACTTTTCTTTTGTTGTCATTTGTTCACCATCTTTAATCCTCACTATCAAAATAACTAAACCACTTTTAAGTTTTACTGAAAAAACAAAGATTACAAAAAAGTGATAAACAGTAGTCACTGTCATCAGTGAATTACATCTTATTTGCAGCAACAGGCCAAATATTGGTCAATATTTCTGTTCATATAAAAAAATATTTGTGTGCTCCTAATTATTATTGTTAGTTATTATGTGTCAGATTACATGGGGTGATATTAAACCATTGTCATAAGAAGAGACCAACAATTTGTAATACATTTAAAATTAATTCATCTGTTTTGAGCAACTGGTGATCATGATGAAGTAGAAACTACGACGTAATACTGCAGAATTGCTTAAGTACTAATAAATTAATTTATTTTTGGGCCCAATTTTTGCTGAGTGGCTAAGGTTACATTATTATATATTTATTGTTCAAAAAAGCATCAATCGCTGGATCTTCGGTACCAGGACCGGTGACATCAGCCCGATATCCAGTGACTGAATTGCACCAGTTTTGCATCGGATCAGTCCCAGCTTTTACAACAAATGCAAATTTGCAGACTTGCAATTACATGCACATCTTCAATCTTCATTGCAGATGACAGTTTGGATTCAGGTAATAAAATACAGTTTCTCTACAGCAACTTCTATGGAGACAAAACCCTGGAGGACTGTAGTTTATCCTATATGTAAGAAGATCCCCGTCCCTCCTTTTTTTTCTCTTTTGTGGACTGCTCTCCTCTAGTCCGCTGCCTTCTCTATCTTTCTGTCTGCCCCCTTTCCTTCTATCTCTCTTTCCCTTGGCGCAGTCTGGCTTGTCAGGCCTGTAATAGAGCTACTATTGTTTGATCAGGGAAGCAACAGGAACCGTACCCTGTTAACCCAGCTCTGCAAGTATTTGAGTGCATGTGTACATTTCAGAAAGGTGCACACCATTGTGTACATATAATGTATAGCTATTATTTGCAACGTGTGTGTGTCTATGTGTGTGTGTGTGAAATAACAGTATACGTTTCTCTCCAGTGTGCATGCCGTCTGTTTGAAGTGTAAGCAGGCGTGACATCAGGCTTTGTAATGAACAAGTGCCTCTCTCCACTGCTCCTTATGATTACAAACTTCCCCATGTACCCTGCAAGGATTAAACCCCTTAACATGACCTCGCGCTGCCTTCTTTTTTTTTTTTTTTTTTTTGTTTTTTAACACCAGCATGCTCACACATATGGACTTATTTGAACTCATTCACACTGTAACATTTCAGTTTAGCACATGCCTTTCCCTACCCCCTTTAAAACATAGACACCCTTTCCCCATAGCCCTTACTGTAACATTCTCTTCTTCCTTTCTATGCTGTTAATACCCCCATCCCAAATCTCCAAATGCCCCCATCTCAAGTTGCAAGACCTGTCTCTCATGTGTGTGCGTGTGCATTTGTGTGTGTGTGTGCGTGAATGCACACGTGTGATGCTCCATTAACTCTAGTGGTGACAGGCCTTTGATGCCGCCACCGCTCCTTAATCCCACTGAGGGAGGGGGGTCACAGAGAGAGAGAGAAAGAGAGAGACAGAGAGAGGGGGGAGAGAGAGAAAGCAATGGGGGAGGATTCGCTTGAACTTAACCTCTCTAAGGTTTGGTTCAAGTTCACAGTCAAGATCAGGTTCAATCTTAGGCTCAAGTTTATATTTGTATCAGGAAAGAAACTTTTTTTCCCCTAAAAATGCAAATAAATACACATTTTTAATAATTGTTTGAAAGGTAATTTTCACAAGTCAGTGTTATCACATAAAACAGCTTAGCATTTGTGATTTAAGTCTTCTAACTTATTCTTCTTTTCTGGTCAAATATACATTAGTAAGTTTAAACTAACAAAGAAAATAATTGAAATTTATAAAAGGAACATAAAAGTAGCAGTAGTACCCCTCTGCTTCTCTGTCGCTAAATCCAACATAACGCCATTCAGCAGAGGTGGTGTTAAAATGGATCTTTAAATTGAAGCCTTTTGCACTGATACAATTATACAGGCTGATATTGCTAATTATATAGGGGATTTTTTTAGTTTTTATTTTGAGTTTTTAAACAGTTCTCAGTCTCACTGAATTCAATATATCATCATATACACATCTACAATCTGCAGCTTTTGGCGATTACATAATTGCACAAGTTGACGCTAAAAGTGTGATTAAATGAGCTGTTCTGTTGGAAAACTACAAGTTGAGACTAATTAACATCTGCTTGTGTGCAATTGTACATGTCTTAGTTATGTTCTACATTGACAAATAATTATATAATATTTGAGGTACTATGACTGATAAATGTGCTCTGATCCTGTTGAAAAACAAAAGAAACAATGGGAGAAAAAGGCTTCTTCTGAAAACCAAAAAAAAGGAGCCATGCTATCTTTATTAACTGTATGCACACAGTGGTGAAGAACAGAGTTGGCATCAGTACAAAAACAATGAATGTGAGTTATTGTTTTATATATGAACATCTGTGGCGTGTTTTATTAATCCTGTCATTTACCTCAACAGCCTAGAAGAAGAATGAAAAATGTAATGGTTCTAATAACTCAGTGCTCCTGTGAATGCGTTTTCCCCCTGCATTACATCTCAAAGCAGTAAATAAGCAGTGTTCTATAAGACTTGATGTCTTCATCAAAAAATAATAAGTATTGGCATTTAATGAGCTTGAGCTGAATTGTAAATGTCTAGTTGGGACAAGGATAAAGACTTGAGGAGCTGGGTGTGGTGGAATCATTATCGCAACACTGAAAACTTCCAAAAAGCCGCTCTGCTAGCTATGCACTGTGAAAAGACAGCTTTGACATGTGTTTACCATTTTGCCATCACACAGGGGAAGATTTACGACAATCCCCTCAACTTCTAATCAGAAGGGTATTTTTTGTTCTTCTTCTTTTTTAATGTCTATCTTCTGTGAGAAAAGGGCTTGCTTCATTCTGCCAGGTGGCATGTGTATTTGTGCATATGTTTTTGTGTGCGAGAGTGCATACACATGACTAATGAGGTATTTGGCAATCGGAGAACAGGTTTAATAATAACTGATATATCCCTGGATGCTTTCAGACCCTGTTCCAGCTGGGAGCGGTCTGTGATGCCTCCAGACCTCAATGTGAAGGAGAAAAGATGAGAGAGAAATAGAGGTTAGGAGGAATGATGAAGAGCGACGGACGGAGAATGAAGAACGTGCAAGATGAAGAAAAAGGGAGGAAAGGTGTGAGTTGACATCTGCCTGGCATCCTTTCACCTTGCATGCTCTCTGACCATTCACCCCTCCCCACACACCTCCCCCGTCTTTCATAAAGTAGGAGGAAAAATGACATCGCTCATCTGACAAAGGCAAACATCCAAACCACACAACCCCCCCCCTTCACCCCCCCACCACCCCCGACACCCCTGTCTGACACTTCTTCACTTCTCCCAGGCAATGAGTATGTGTGCGTGTGTGCGCACTATATTCTGAGTGTATTTTTTTCACAGGCCTCTGGTCTCACACAGAGAGACGTTGAGATGAACCCAGCGCCTCTGCCAGGTTTCTACTCACTGAGAGATATTGAGGCGTCTCACACTCTCTAGCTGGCTGGCTCTGGTTCTGTGTATGTGTGTGTGTGTGTGTGTGTGTGTGTGTCTGTGCGTGCATGCGTGTGTGTGTGTGTGTGTGCGTGCGTGCATGTGTATCCGCTGGCTAAGGATGCCTGGATACGCCTGACTCTCACACACAACTGAGAGAACAGTATAGAACATTACACACATTGGCACGTCCTTGTGTACTTTGCAGACTCACATACACATGGAGCAAAAGAGAGAACCATAACAGCATGGGCTCCAACAGTGCCTCTTTGACAGATTTAAGTAAATAGCAGCAAACAAGCGATTATTTTTGGCAGACCAGGCAGTGGCCCATTCCAAGAACTAGGGGAGGTCCAGTGGGAATGGAGGGAGATGAAATCACATAAACAGATGTGATTAAAGTCAATATCATATGTGTCATTACTCATTCAGAGGATATACTCCTTCACTCGTCCGCACTTATACAAAAACATGCAAACACAAACGCTCTGCTCTCTACTCCATGCTCCTTCAGTACTATTTTGTCTCCTTCTTCTTTAACTGCTGCTTACAGTGGTTTTCCGCCACATGGCGCCAGCTCAAGTCAACCCAAATCTTTAGTTTTCTTTTTTTTTGTTTTCCACTGTTCAAAAGTTCTGCACGCTGCATTCTACTTTTTTGGTATCTTCTCCTTTGAGTGTGCTGAAATGATGTAAAAACACTGCAAATGATTGGCCAAGGAGAACTGTCACTTTAATGGCATCAACACTGTGAGACCAATTTGACAAACCTGTCAATTTAGATAGGTTACTTTCTTCTTGCTGGTCTGGCACACATATAACAAGGATCGCAAACAGCATCCCTTCAGTGTCCAACAGTGGTCCTCTATATATTAAATTAAAGATGTCATCAATGCAGCTCCATGTGCTGTCACTACTACAACCAGTGCTACTAACACTGAGTGCTATATCTGCAAGAACAAAATAAGAGGTACCAAAACTGACTAGAGTTAAGTTGAGTCACTAGCAAGTGGTAGTAAAGCACCAATAATATTATTTATATCTATCCCTGAGAATATCAAACTGGAACAACAACAGTTCTGTTCCTCAGCACACAAGGTTTAAACATCTGCGACATGCACAGAGAGCAAGATGGCCATAATGCGCTGCAGTCGCTATGTGTGTGAGTGGGTGTCATACTCATACATATGGTTTGTGCATAACAGATAACCACTTGGGAATTCGGCATGTTCATATTAGTTTTTTTTTTTAATTTGTTTTTTTACTTTCAAATATGAAACAGTGTAGAAGGGCAGAAGGATCAGCATGAGATCTGCAGCTGACACAGTCAAGTTGACCCACTATGCCCACTATAAGTGGATTTGTAATCCCTGAGTGGATTTAAACTGTGTTTACTGTCACAGCCCTTGTGTGTGCATGCATGCTTATTTGAGTGTGTCTGCACAACTGCATCTGTTTCTCTCAATCACTAGCTCTTTTGTCCATATTGTTTCTTGATCATACGCCACTAATCATATTACAAACCTAAGCACAGTTTATTTCTTATGAATGTAATGGAATTATCAATGACTTACAATGAGTACAATTAATTCTCTGTTGTAGCTTGAGATGGGGTCTGCTTTAACAGCAGTGTTACACAAACACATCCACACATGTGATGAACACACATACACAATCACAGGGAGTTCTGGCTGTACCCTAGGGAAGCTAAGCAGCTTTGGGACTGAGCAGAGCTCTGAAACTGTCACCAGTCGATTAATCGGCCATTACTAACACAAGCCAGACCAGATAGACTAATGCTAATATGTCTCTGCCACATACGCACGGGTTAGTCAGGGAGTGTAGGGTCAGAGGGAAATCAGATCACTGCTAGAGCTGAATGTGGCATGACCTTACTGTTGGGTCAAAGCAACAATCAACTTAGGTAAACCAGAGTTAAATCGAATTAAGCAAAAAGGAATTGGAGTTTAATGATGGGTACAGATGGAGCTGCAGGTGACAGACCGGAACGTAATGTGCTGGGGCAAAGGGTCAGCCTGTCCACACAGGTCTAATGATCTGTTCCTTTTGTTTTGCTCGAGATTTTTACTCCACCTGTTGAACACTGAGGCCAAATCTCATGACCTAAATAACCCTGATGGGGAAACAACAAACAATAGCAACAAACCAAACTAAAACTTGCTTGTCTTCTTTAATAATGTGAGTTTAAGTAAAAGAAAACTAGGGTGATTTCATGGCTCACTCAAAAAAAGGTACAGCTGAAATATTTCCATAAGCACTTAGCCACAACAGAAGCCAAAGTTTAAAGATCAAGGTGCTGTGAGAGAAAATATATAGGATTTGCCACCACAGGCCACCTTCTAGATTTACACGGAATGACGTCAATGAGCTTAAAACTGGGGAAAATCATACCATGTTTGTTTACTGAAATGTTCACTAAGGCTAAGTAAAGTCAAGACAGGATTGCAGGAAATAATACCAGGTAAAAATAGGTTAAAATAAAGTCTAATTCTGTAAAAGGTGCTTCTAGGCTTGTGCAGGAGGACATAATCTAATTAGTTTTTTAAAAACTATTTAAGGACCTAAATGTGACATTTCTCAGTGTGCATTGAGATGGTGAGGAAGAAAGTAGAAGGCGATGGAAAGTTATAGAGCAAAGAGTGTTTTGGGTCTACAGTGATAACAAGCAGATGAGAAGATGAGTTAAAAGGTATAAAACTGAGTACAACTTTGCTGCTAAATTGAGTTTGATGAAGAAAGACATTCGGCGAATATTGAGTTACACCACATCATAAGAGTCTGCAGTAACTTCTTTTTCTACATACGATCCATAACTCAAGGTACAGTTTTCTTTGTGTGCTTAAACCTGGGTCAGTTGTGTTCGAGCTGTAAAAGACGGCTAGAGAAAATGGCCAGAGATGAGTTGTAGAGTTGGTCGGCTGCAACGATGCCAGTGCCACCCAGACAGAGCCCTGAGGGAAAACATTTACCAGCCCCTCACTAACACCTCTGCTTGTGTGACAGAAAGAGGGACGAAGAAATATGTGCATATGTTTGTATGTGTGTGTGTGTGTGTGTGTGTGTGTGTGTGTGTGTGTGTGTGTGTGTGTGTGTGTGTGTGTGTGTGTGTGTGTGTGAGCGATAGAGTGAAAGAGAGTAAGAGTGTACATTTATTGGCCCCCTGCTGCCACCTCTGGGGAGGAGCCGTCCAAGTGCTGAGTGACACACGCAGCTTAGTGTCTTAATGGAGGGAGAGGAGGGCCAGCCAAACCACAGCCTCTAGACTGGGATCTCACAGCCTGTAATTATGGAGAGATGTTAAAGTCACTGTGTACGCGTGTGTGTGTTTGTGTGTGAAAGAGAAACAGATAGACAGGGAGATGATGTGCAACATCCTTCTCACTACAACAATGGCATCCTCGGTTTGTCTGTGTCAGCGGACATCTGTGCCTGTTATGTGTGATTATGTGAATATATGATTTGTGTTCAGAGGTGTGTTATGGTGTGTCTCCTGCTGCTCCAGCTGTGGCTTTACTCACACACACACACGCTCACACAAAAAAAGAAGAAATGAAAGTTGTTGGGAACTAGAGCTGCGTTCAATTAGGGTAACCACATATTTACAAACAGTGGGGGGAAAGCTGCCTCTCTGTGACTCATCAGCCAAGCGGCACACTTGCACTTTTGACTCCAGGCCTGCCTCTCCCAACTACACAGCTAAGAGCGAGGGAGGGATAGATGCAAGGAGAGAAGGAGGGAGGGAGATGACAGGGTGTGGGCAGAATGAAAAACACGCACACAAACACACACATGCTGGCTGTACATGTGTGAGCAACCGCATAAACAAATACATATGTGTGCATACAAACACTTACGCAAATGATATGAGCTCATTTAAACTCCTGTGGTGTGAACAAAAGTGCATAGAATCTACTTTTAGAAAATGACAGAAAATAAATCCAAATTGAAGAAAAGATACTGTTTTAGATTTTTGACAGTGAATATATAAAAATTTTGTGTTCTAATTAAAGTGCATGACACATGTCATCACTGTTTTGTGCAATTTGCCTACACAGTAGCATTATTTGACTGAAAAGACCAATCCAACCACAAAGCCATTTTTTTAAATATATGTATTTTTAGCCTAGATAATATATTTGGAGTTACCTAGCTCTAAAAATACTTGAACAGTGCATCTACTGTACAGGTGTAGATTATGTTACATGACATAACAACAGCTTTTTACTACAGGTCTGTTGTCTCGACCTCCAGGCTATTTCTCGTCTGAGTGTGTATTTGACTTTCTTTTCATACATAATATCCCTGTTCATTGTGCATATACAATGTGCGACCACGTTGCACAGATGTATCCCTTCCTCTGCCTGAAGGGCTAAACCTGCTAATGTGCATGTGGCAAACATGAGAGCACATCAAAGTAGAGGCACCAGCACAGCAAAACCCTGGCCTTGTTTTTTCTCTGGCTGTCAGCGCCTTGAGAGAGAGCAAACTAAGGCACAAGGCCCTAAGTGTGAGTGCTGTTTGTCTTGACTTGACCTTGGTGTGTCTGTGTATGTGTGTGTGCACGAGCACATGTGTGCATGCATCTGTGTGGTGAACCACATCAAAGAGCGACGGAGTGGCTCAGTTGTTATGACCTCTGACCCTGGCATGCTCCGAGACAGAGGGAGGTTGGTGGAGGAGGAGTAAAAGACACAGTTAAACACACACACAAGCACATACACACATACACACACAGGGAAAAGGGTGGGATACACAGTGCAGCCTCTAAATTTACAACAGCTAAAAAAACAAGCATGGATAGAGACATAGCAATTTGTCTTGTTAACTTTTACAGGGACCTGTGAGCCGACACACACAAGTAAATCATGGGGACACGTACTGTATGCACGCACACACACACACACACACACACACAAAATGGTAACACAGACATTCTGGTCTCTTTTCTCTGTACATCTTCTTCTGTGGTATAGCCTATCCTTTATTCTGTTAAATCTGTCAGGTCTGATTGTCTGTATTGCTGCCTCTTATTGATTCAATCATTTGCAAATGTTCAGAATGATTCTCATTTGACTTTGGTATTAACATGGAGGACAAATGGAAGACTTTCTTGGCCCTTGGATGAGCACTTTATCGGTCTCTCCTTTCATCATTTCTACTTGAAGTGAATTCTTCAAAGGTGATCTGTTTTCTACATCTTCACTACTTTTATTTTTAGCCGACGGCGGATATAACCTAAGTCCTTGACAAAACATCAAAAGCTGGTTTAGCATGTGTGTGCATGGCGTATGAGTCAGTGGATCAGTGTATGTGTGAGTGTGTTTTAACATGTTAGTCCAACTTGCAGCAAATGAGTCATTCAGCGTGTGTGTGTGTGTGTGTGTGTGT
>JAPSES010000104.1:10531463-10549612 GCA_029822895.1 Maxillicosta whitleyi
TGTGTGTGTGTGTGTGTGTGTGTGTGTGTGTGTGTGTGTGTGTGTGTGTGTGTGTGTGTGTTTGTCTGTCTGTGTGTTGTGTGTCTGTCTGTCTGTCTGTGTGTCTGTCTGTCTGTGTGTGTGTGTGTTTGTTTGTCTGTGTGTTGTGTGTCTGTCTGTCTGTCTGTGTGTGTGTGTGTCTGTCTGTGTGTTGTGTGTCTGTCTGTCTGTGTGTGTGTGTGTCTGTCTGTGTGTGTGCGTGTCTGTCTGTCTGTGTGTGTGTGTGTCTGTCTGTCTGTCTGTGTGTGTGTGTGTCTGTCTGTCTGTGTGTGTGTGTGTCTGTCTGTGTGCGTGTGTGTCTGTCTGTGTGTGTGCGTGTCTGTCTGTGTGTTGTGTGTCTGTCTGTCTGTGTGTGTGTGTGTGTGTGTGTGTGTGCATGTCTGCGTATTTTGGAGCGAATGAGCACACAACAGGGCTTTGGCTACCCTGATATCATTAGCTATCCAAATACACAGACTTTTTTCCAAAGCCAAGAATAGTGTGAGAAGACTCCCGCTCACTATGTCTCTTTAATGTGACGGGGCTCTCCCTCTGTCTTAACCCTTCAGATTTGATTTGAAGCCACCTCGATGTGCCCTGATGCCAGACAGAAAGACAGAGACATGTAAAAGAAGACCCATGCGCTGCTAAACGAGAGCCATCAGCGAACATTTACTGTTGCCAAAGCCGCTCTGCGTGTGGAGAGCTTTTCTTAGCCGGTGCGGGCCCTGTTCCCACAACACACAATACAAAAACCCCAGACCTGACCGACTCCCTCAGTGTCGAGATTTCATTTAATCAAAACTCAATGCTTACTTCACCACTGAGGGTCAACCTAAGCTGTGCGCTCACACAGACACAAACAAAAACACTCCACACAAGGACAGTCCACTCAACTCTTGTGATGTCATGGGAGCCAGTGAAGAGATCCAGGAAGTAATTAACAACAGATTATTTTCACAGGAAAAAAAAAAAAATTACAGAGCCACAGCACAGTGGGAACCTGTGGAATCCATCAAAGTATCCTGTCAACTTTTAACACGTGGGGAGTCATAGATCATGTAAGCCTGACTGTCATAACGTCTCTCTTTTTCCCTGTTTCCTTCACTTTTTCCCCTTTCTTTTTCCCTTAACCCCCTCCAATAAATCTTAATGCTCAACAATGTTCCTCGGTGATGAACAGAAGTAGGGGTTTCATTTGTGAATCCTTCCTGTGGTCAGTGAGATGGCTGGGGGCTGGCCGCTGCATTAGGGTTTCTCTGGGCTTTCTCACAGCACAGTCCAAGGCATGACTACTGCTATAGCGAGAAGGAGGCGGGATCTGGCACTGTAGAGCGTGGAGTGTGGAGCGGTCATGGCAGAAATGGCACGGCGAGCACATTTCACACCTCCCTCAGAGTGACTGCAAATTTCCTGTACTGCACTTTTGATTGGAAACACATTTGAAACATCTTTTCATGATCACACTTACGGCGCACAAAAGAAAGTAAGAAAGAATGAAGTCCAAAGTATGACTAAGTGCACTGAGCTAACTTAAGACCTGACAAATGTTGTTTTTTTTTTCTCTTCTATTTTTCCAACCTTGAATAAATCATAAATGTGCTGAGTTTAAGCTAAAACAAGAGCAAAGATTATAAATCATATTGGTCACCATTTCTAATGAGAACCAGCTAAAACATTTCTCCCCACATGTTGTATGAGTTTATGCAGTAGTTTGACTAACAGAGGTGAAGACTATAACTAAATTAATACTGTAGAACAGGTTCACTGTGTATGCTATATTAAAGTGTTATCATTCAGACATGATGTAGTGGTCTGGCAGACCTCTGTAACTTCCGGGCCAAGAGATCAGTATCTCCAATATAATAACAGTCACTCATTTTTGACAAAACACTAAAAATAATGCGCTGCTCACTCACTCTGCTTCACCACAACAGCCCTCCACTGTTCCACTTTTATATCCTCCGCCCATATTTCAGTTCCAACGTTCAAAGAAATTTTGTTCAGTCTAGCTTGTGGCTCTTTATCTGAGGTGCCTGAAAAAGAGGGGAGAAGGTTGTGTATTGCGGCGGCGTGGTTTGTTCTGTTACGGCTGCGGTGTGTTATGCGCCGTAATAGAAAGGATCTCAAAGGCTGGCTGGCTGCTGAACAGCCTGAGAAAGCCTGACGGCAAGCCCAGTGATTCCCCGTGGCAGCTTTTGCCACTCTGTCATAAACAAAACACAAGACGTCTTTCTCTTCTTCCCACACCAACGGGGCTCGGGCGCTGCCAAACAGAACAATCACTATCGCAGCCTCTTCTCCTTTCCAACACACTCTCTCTCCCTCTGTCTCTCTCTCTGTGTCTCCTACAATATAAACAAAAGAGATCAGCAGAGGCTTTACCTCTGTGAGAGCAACAATGAGGGCCATGTTTAAGGAGACAAAACAAAAGTGTGCACGGGATCAAAGAGGAGCGAGGAAGATGGAGATGCTAAAGACCGACAAAACGCAAACCAAACAAAAACAAACAATGAGCGCATCTTGTCTTTCACTGTGCGCCTGACACAAAAAAACACAACCGCACATCACTGTACCAGATACACGGCGTACAGAAATTTGGGCCTTCTTGCCCATTCACTGACGAGCATGCAAGAAAAGTAAATGGCAGCCATGGGTGGAGACATCGGTGACCTTAGGAGAAGTTTGCTTTGCCCTTTGTCTGTTTCTGCAGGCCTGAAAGTGTCTGTCCAGCCAGGAGTCAAACTAAGCCCTGGCTCTTTGGAAACAGATAAAAATGTCCAGACACACTGTTTTATCCAGATAAGATAAAGAGAGAGCTCACAATGTTATGAATGAGCAATGTGCAGGGCAGCTTCTCCAGACATCTGTGACTTTTAATGTACGTCATAAAGCAACATTACTGTAGTGAAAACAACACAGAAACAAACTGGAATCTAATCAGGCAAAGGTCAAAACAAGCTGAAAAACTGGTTATTTGCGCTTCAGTTTACAATGTGTGTGGTTCTGAGCATGTAAAAAAAATTTACTTTGAATGGAATTTTTTTTTTTCCCTTCTAATATGCAGTGCTTCCTATCCTAGTACAAATACCACAAATGACTTATGCCCTGGTTTAAAAGGGATACCACCATATTTGACTTATTAAAAAAAAAAACTCAACAATGAATTGTTGGTTGGTCAAGAAATACTCAGTAAAAGCAAGAAAAAATACTTTTTAAAATATGAAAATAGCGCCTTGTTATTTTTGCCATTTCCAAACTAAAATAAAACGCACATTATTTAATACACAAACACACATATCCTAAGCATTAATTAAAGACATTAATTTTAAAAATGATCATTTACATAATTTCAGAATCCAGTAACAGACTTAATATTAGTCTATAATATAATGCTGCATAATATATTTCTACTTCATAGTCATAACACGACACAAAAAGTAACAAGTATTTTGTTAAAAACTCACTGGCGGTATCCATTTATATTTTGGTCTACAACAGTAAGCAAATTTTCAGTGTCAGGGCTGCCCGCTACCTCCGGTTTATCACTGCCACAGACAGACCAAGAGAGTGAAGCTGGAGCTGCTGCCAGGGTTTGGCTCAGGCCGAGTGAGGTGTTTGGCCTGGACTGAGATTTTGTGTGTCAGAGACCGCAAGAGATTGAAACAAAGAGAGAGAGAAACGCTTACCATAAAACTTCTGCAGAGGCAGAGTATGTGTTTGGGTGACGGGTGGGGTGTGTTGTATATGTGCATGCGCGTGTGTCAAACTGTTCTGCACTATTTGAAATTTCCAGAAAATTCCAGCTGAGATAATATTAGGTCATGAGCATGTGTTTGTATGTATATGTAGCCAGCAAATGGTGAAGTAGTGTGTATTTGGAGGATTTGGCTGTGAAATGTGTTGCGTGTGTGCGTGTGTGTGTGTGTGTGCGAGTGGTTGCTGTGATGTGTTTTTTCTTTTTTTTTTTTTTTTTTGCAATGTGGGGAAAAACTACAACACAGCCAGTGTTTTGGCTGTGTGCATAGAGTATGCGCACTGGAGGCTACTGCGATGTTTGGCCCAATGTGAGAGTGTGTACCCATGATGGTGGCTGAGATACAACAATGTTTGGCTGTATCAAACTGTATCTATGATAGACCTTGGCCGAGTGTGTGCGATGTGTGGGTGTGTGTATGCAATCGTGACTAAAACCGTTTTTTGCGCTACGTGTGAAAGTGTGCAACAAAGATGACAGAGTTGTTGCGTTTGTTTTTTTTTTTTATAATGCAAATGTGTGTATCTTTATTTAGCAGTGTTTTAATGTGTGCGTATGGGTGTGAATGTGGCTGCAATAGTACTGGCGTTCAGTGAGCACTGGGGTTTTGTGTGTGTGTGAGTGTGTGTTTGGCAGCCAGGTCTAACGTGGTGCTAGGATTCAGGCAGACGGTGAAGGCGGCAGCAGCCTGCGGCCTGAGAGCAGGAGACTCACGGCTCTATTCTCTCTCGCACACACACACACACACACACACACACACACACACACACACACACACAGGCAACAGACACACACTCCCTGGGTTGTGGCCAAATCACAATCCCTGGCTACAATGGCCTTATCGTGGCACATACACTTCGACAAACTGAGTACAATCCTATAAACAGTGACTCTCACTGATCGCACAAAAACACACAAATTGACAGTGGTGATCATCTCACGAAAACACTCGCTCACACAGGCATGCAAATTCCTTCCTATAAAAAACACAAAATACATGCTCATATGCAGCCGCAAAATGCCTCGTTTAGAAAAATGAACACATACTTGCCAGAGCTCTCTGGCCGAATGCCCTTCACAAACACTCACATATTCTTTTTTATTACTGTTGATACTATGTTGTCATGTAAACAAACATCAAAACACGAAAGAATGAAGGGAAAAATATGAAAAAGACAGAGCTATTTAGGAAGAGCATCATATCAAAAAGTAGTTTTAAATTTATGCAAAGAACATACTGCTGCTAAACAAAACTTTTAATAAATTTGTTTATCATATCATAGTGTAATAAAAAAAAAAATACACATTTAGTTTTTGTAAATTTTAAACCTTTGAGAGTTTTTCAACTTGCTACAGGCGAGTGTTATTTATTTTTAGAACTACCTATTTTGCGTTGTGTCAAATAATGTTGAAATATGCCAATGGATTTTTCTTGTTCAAATAATTATGCAAATGTGTGTGTACATCTGTGTGCACGTGTACATGGTTATGTGGATGATCAGTGTTTAAAATGCATGTGATGGAATCCCTCAGTCTCTACTATCCATCCTGCCACATACCTGGCGTGTGGACGAAGTAGGCCAGGTAGAGGTCCAGCTCCTTGACGGACACTCCGATGTGGTGCGGCTGAACACACAGGCCGGGGTTGGTGCACTGTGGCGACTTGACCAGCCGTTCCCCGTCTGTGCTCTCCAGGGGGCTGCCCTTGAACAGGATGACCATCACCAGGTCCAGTCGCCACACCTTGTCGGCCTGGCGAAGGCAATCGATGCGACGGATCTTGCCCTTCTGGTCAGGGTTGGACAGGACGCAGCAGGGGGGCTTTTTACCCGTGATGGAGAGCACAAAGTCCTCACGGAACTCAGGCCGGATGTCCTTGCGGAGCTTGGCCAGCAGGCGCGAGGCCCACTTCTGCTTGATCTCTGGCTTCTCCCCCAGCAGCTCATCCTTCACTGCACGCTCTTCCTCCTTGGACATGCGCTTCTCATGCTTCTTAAAGTATTTGCGCTTGCGGGCCTGCAGGTTGAACCAGGTGTAGGCGAAGGCGCGGACATGGGGCAGCAGGGCCTCAATGAAGGGGTGGAATTCATCCTGAATAAGGGAGGATGAAGGGGGGAGGGCAGAGGAGGAGAGGGAGGAGGGGGGGAAGCAGGAGGAGGCCGTGGACAGAGAGGGGGAGAATGGGGGAGAGAAGGATGGGGAGAGAGGGAGTGGGGGTGAGGAAGGGAAGAGAGAGGAGAGGCAGTTAGCACCGGCGCGCAGCATGGAGGAGCGGCGCCTGCTCTGTGCTCTGTGAGAGAATGAGCGAGAGGCGCCGAGAAAGAGAGAGAGAGAGAAAGAGAGCAGGAGATAGAGAGAGAGCGAGAGAGAGAGAGAGAGAGAACGATGCTTTACACTACACCTAACATAGACATCACATTGAAGGACGCACTTTACAAAACACTGAACGACATAATACTGAAACACTAGGAGGACAAGTGAGATGAGCAAAGTGTCCACTGTGCCGGTTTCCTTCAAACACTTGTAAAAATGTAATTAAAATAATGAACAAATGTGTTATTTTTTAAATAAAAAAAGTGTTACTGTAATACTTAAGCAACAATACAATTTAACGACGACACAGCAGTATAACATATTAGATCTACATCTGAAAAACCACAAATTTAATTTTAATTTCCTCAATTTAAATATAAGTGGTATTATACAATATAATGCACTGGAATTATTGTTTTGAATTTACACATCAAATGTAATAAATAAAATTAAAGCCGACAAATGTCATCATATTTAAAATTCAAATAACACTGCTAACACTAGAAATGACAAATAACAATTATAAAAAATATACATGGATTTAAAAAAAAAAAAAAGAAATACATAGTAGTTACCATGTTGCTCTCTCATCATAAATTCAACCCGCCGATTGCAAAGAAACTTAAAAAGCACCACCAGTACAGCCACTGTACTGTTGAGTCAAAAGGTGCTGAAGTTATGCTGCGTTTAAAAATTAAAAAATAAAAAATAAAAAAAATGAAGGGAAAAAATAAGCAAAAAACAGAAGCTGAGAAACTGTCCAATAAAAGCAGCAGGGGGGAAAAGCTGAGAAAGAGGAGACAGGCCAAGGGGGTGCAGTGTAATACCAGCACAGGAACACAGGAGGTACTGTAGCAGGAGCTGCAGGAGAGGAGCTGTTCAAGAGTACAACAGAAGGAGAGTGTAGACAAGTTCAGCAATCTCTATCTAAAAATAAATTTAAAAAAATGAAAAAAAAAATAATCGTGCAAAACAATAAATCAAATAAAGCAGAAAAAAGGTGAATTTGTCAAAAAACTTAAACAAGCCTCTATGATTGTTGCAAAAATATGTAGAAAAATATCTTGACAAAAAAACGAGAAAAAAAAAATCTTGGCAAAGCTGTGCGTGCTATTGGTTCAGTTCTGTAGGATCTGCATAAGACTCACAGAGAGGGAGAGAGAGAGCTGGACAAGGGGGGTGCGGACGGAGGAGAAGAAGAAGAGAAAAAAAAAAGCAAAACAAGAGGACCGAATCAATGTTGGAAGAGTGTGCACGACCGCTGGCAAACCCGAGTGCAGCTTCTTTTTTCCCCCTCTTTCTCTCCAACTCTGTCTCTCTCTTTCTCTCTTCCTCTCCACTTTCCTTCTCTAACCATTGACTGAGTCTGTGCCAACACGCAGAGGGCCCACCTATTTGGCATCGAGTCTCAAACAGCCCAGCCAATACGCACGCTCCCAGCGCTGAAAGGGAGGGAAGAGAGAGATGGCAGAGGGAGAAGCAAAGAGGTGGGGAGGGGATGGGGGGGGTGGATAGTTGGTGGCTGGTAGTGGGGAGAGAGCGAGAGAGAGAGAGAGAGAGAGAGAGAGAGAGAGAGAGGGAGGGGGGAAGACGGGGATTGTGTGTGGTGCAGGCAGAAGGCACGTCATTAGCCAAATAGACAAGTTCCAATCTAGTGCAAAGGCAAAGTCCAGAGGATATTAATTTTACATGCATCCAATCCAGACAGCACCCGCCTTCAAACGCACCCCCCATCCACCCCACCCCACGCTGCCCCATCACTGCCTTCGTCACCAGCGCGGTCACAGCCATCCCAATAAACCAGTTCTCCAACCCCCCCCCCACCCTACTCACCCACTGCACACCAGAAACACCTCTCTTTCTCTCTCTCTTTCTCTCTCTCCCTCTCTCTCTCTCCCACCTTGGCATAGGATGGCATGAGAAAACACAGGCCCAAAATCCCACTAGACCCTGAGACCAGCAGCTGCTCCTGGATTTACCACACAAACAAAGAGAGGAGGGGGAAGAAAATGCCCCCCCCAACACGCCCTCCCCCCCTCACTTAAAAAAAAAAAAAAACTCTACCCAACAACAAAAAAAATACTATCCAAAAACATGCTCTCCTGTTTCAAAATGCGCTCTCCCATCCAAACTGGTTGCTTCACTTTTAATAGCCCCAACAGCACAAACACTGAAACACATTAAAAGTTTCTGTTACCAAATTAGGGAGCATTTCCTATTTGCAAGTGAGAGACAGAATTCTGTTGACAATGGATGCCGAAAATGCTGTGACGGACAGCTTCGTTTACGAAGCCCAAACAAGTTAAGATGCTTAACCGTGCAAGTGGTTACGGCATTAAAACTGCCTCTAAAACAGCTGACAAACCTTGCTGCAAGTCACATATTTGACTTACAACCTTTAAAAATGTGTTAGGCTGGGCTTTGTAATTGTGAAAAGAATCCCAAATTCCTGCTGCCACGTTTAAATTGGCTGTGTTTTTGATTGTGCTGCTTTATGAGGTACACAATAAGACATAATTTGAACTGAATGAAGCAGAAAGCGAGGGACCTTGGTGCTGTATAGCTGTCCTGGCAAGAACTTGGTCTCATACTCATTGGCTGACCCTCATGACCACAGAGGGACAAGCTGTGCCCAGAGCACCAAGGGGTAAATATTTAAGCGACAAAGGCTCTCAGCAAAGATCAAGTCAATATAATCGGAAGCATTTGTTAAAAATTAGTCCATGATTGCTTTATAAGGAATCCGTGTAGTACGTCACATATATGCGGAGCATTATTTTGTCCAAGTAACATAAATGAATCCACGAGGCTCACAGGACTTACTGAGGCATTGTCAAAACTGGAATCATGGCAGCAGGCAGCCAAAAAAAGCTAACTTGTCATGTGGCAAAGTTGAGGGATCGGACATTTGATTGTGGGTTGAAGACCCCTGCTGTGCGACGGGACAGGCTGTCTGTGTGAACGCCCTACAAAGGCCAGAGTCCTCTGGTTGGCTCCCAGGACCATTAGATTTAGCCTGGCCTGCTCCCTCTGTCGGTGTGTGACAGAGGAGCCACAGTCTCAGTGACTGGCCGGTCCACTGACTGGCTGGCAGGCTGGCTGTTAGTTTGGCTGAAAGGCTACATGACTGGCTGACTAGCTGGCTGGGTGAATGACTGGTTGGATACGCGGGTGGGTAGCTAGCTGGCTGCCTGGCTGCCTGACTGGCTCGTCAGTGCTACTGCTAGGGGGGTGCAGACCCATCTGGACCAGGCCAAGCCGGGCCGGGTGCCGATTGTTCATACTAGCATACGCCTGCCTGCCTCACACAGCCACAGTGAACACGTGAAAAATGTGGGAATGAGAGAAGATAGCAGTGACTTGAAAAAAATATGGGCAAAAGGAACATGAGGAGATGGAATTAAAGAGATGAGTGTGTTTGTTTTTGTTGTTGAAGAATAATGACAGAGGTGTATTTATTGCATATTTGAAAAGACTAAAGGGATTTAGACTTTTTGATGAATGGGACACAGACAAAGAATAGGGGTGAAATGTGCCAAATATTACTGGTACTCCCCATATTATCATTATGTCATTATCAACAGGAAATTCTAATAACCAAGATTATCATCAGTGAAACTGAAACTTCTCCTTTGTCCGTTAGAACAAGCAGTGCATCTGGTTGTGTGTTTTAAGCCTTGCAGCATTTTTTTTTCAGTCTAATGAACTCTTTCTAAACAAAAAAAAAAAAAAAAAGCTGTAGGAAAAAAAGCGTGAACCTTGTTATAAATACAAATCAATGCTATTAAGAAAATACTATCACCATGAAACACGTAAGCCTTCAAAAGAATTCCCTTTGTTACTCAGTTACATCCAGTGCCAGGCCTATTATAATCAAAACTGGACTAAATACAAAATTATAACACAACACATAAAGAAATCAGGTCTGTGTACAATTTGCAGTAAAGGAAAGATATTTCATGATTTTGGCCAAGAAATGAGTCTATGTGGCACCCCTCTATTTAAGAGGTTATTATTATTTTTGAACCACTTTTCTTTAGTTTCTTACAGTTTCACCTATTTGCCCAAAGCTCTTCAGGGCAGAACGGAGGGTGGCAGTTTTTCGGCTTCGGCCCCTGGACTGTGTAGGTATCTGCTCTGCAATTACCGTTACAGCATGGATGCAGAGATAAGACGAGAAGAGCTCAACTTACCTCTGCATATCACTGTGTGTCTTTCACAAAATGATGACCTTTGTTTACCAGTCTGGGCAAGAAAATCTCCCTTCCTGCCCAGACAGGGCCAAAGAAGCCAGGGGTTGACTACGACCACAGGAAAAAATGAAAAGCAACAGAGGTTTTAGCCTATTGCAGAGGCCAAATCTGAAGCAGGAGCAGCAACCAAATAAAATAAAAATTAAAAAAGGTAAAGAAAGAGAGCAAAACACATGAAGTACTAAGGATGTAGGAGAGACTAAAACTGGTGGGTAGTGGAAATTCTCCACATATAACTACTTGTAATGTAAATACTATAATGTACTACTGCTTTGAACGCATCATTTGGCACTACAACAGGCTGTAAAAATTAAAAAAGTCAAATGAATTGGCTTTACATTCATTGTTTTACAACAAATTACAGGCGTTTTTGTTGAAAACTAGCTCCTCATTCACCATACATTGTTTTTACAATTTAAAGACTAAATAAAATTAAACAGTCTTAGTTTTTTATGTAGGAGTTCACAGTGCGTCCGTCAGTGTATGTCCGAGAAGTGTCCCAAAATCTTTAATATTCTCCTAAAGTACAAAACAGTCTACATCCTGTTCCCTTCAATGCATTTACTAATTTACAAATGAAATAACAGGCTAATTACTGATTATAAAGTAGTGTACCTTTGTTACCGTGTGGAGCGGGAAGCGGTGACCTCCACACCCCGGAACAGCGTCAGGTTTGGCCTTATAACGCTGCCTGAGCTCGTGGAGCCTCTCCCACGGAGCTCGTGACAGCCAGGGTTCCAATTACATTTTGTATTCAATTAGCCGTTCGTTATATATTTTTTAAAAACACAGGATATAATGTTCTTGACGCTGAAACAAGTCTAAATTGGCTGTGATTAAACGTAAAGAGAAATAACCTGCTTTTCCCCTTGTGAAGGAGGATAACTGCGCAGCCGCGTCAGGTTCAAAGCGGCCTACGTTAAGCAAAAAGGGTCAAAATTAATCTAAATATGTCCAATAGAAATTAAAAAAAAAAATATATATATATATATATAAGAAGCGGATTCGGGTTATGATACATTAGATGAGAAATAAACCAAAAAATGTCCAGCTGTGACCAAACTATTAGAAATGCACTAAATGTGATTTATATTTGGAAAGGCCTTGATGCATTTTCGTTCATTTACATTAGTGTCAGTAGTACCGGTATTTCCAGTTTGCAGGATATTTGTAGATTTACATGCAATTAATTTTAACATCCGTAACCTGGGCCCGTTTCCCATCCTGTTATTAATAGGTCTAATGAGTTTACCTGACCTGAATTGATTCTTCATCGGGTCAATAAATGCCAACCGTCTGACATCTCCATAATAAGGTTAGAAATGTAATTGTTGACGCACGGCGCGCAGCTTTTGAAATGACTCAACAGGCTTAAATTTGTTCTCAGTGATCTGTGACTGACACGACTAAACATGATCTTGAGGGAGGAAGGGAGGGGAGGAGAAAACACACACACACACACAGAGAGAGAGAGAGAGAGAGAGAGAGAGAGAGAGAGAGAGACACACACCACTAAGGTCATTCAATCTGCATTTCCTTTGTTTCTTTCTTTTTCAGGTTCTAATTCAAGAATAAATAGGAGTTGATAATAACAATAGCTAAAAAAAAATAATAACAATTCTGAAATTCAGTAAATAAAACATAACACCCTGCCTCATCAAAATCTCATAATGTGAAATTATATAAAAGAACCTGGTAAAATAATTCTTTATTATTCCCATCAACATGACCTAATTATTCTGAATTCCTTTATAATGATTCAAGTCGCTTTAAAAATTTACTATCCTCTCAGCACAAAATTAGGATACATTTCTAAAACCAGATAAGAGCTATTAAAAAAATAAATGAAGAAAGAAAAACAAAAGAAAATCTGCAAATGTGTAATATTTGATCATTTTAAAGCAAAAGCTAAATCCTATTTAAGTCCAGATTTATTGACAAATTTGCATTTTAATTAAAACATTCACTACGTAATACATTTAAATTTGCATTTTCTTCTAAAATATGTATACCATTAGTTTTTAAATCAACGTCATATTTGAAATGTGCGTTAATATGATTTGTTTTATTAATAATTAGAATAATAGCAATATCATAATAGTATTTCTGTTTTCTGCATTATTGCTGGAAGGAAAGTATAGCTCAGTAAATATTCTTGTTTATATTTTTTTAATGGGTTTAACAATAACAAATGTATCATAAAAATGCAGAAATACCCCATGTAAAATTTCGAACAGAAGGCCATGGTTATCTGTGGATATATTATATTATATTACTCTCATTGCTTTTGTTTTGTCTGATCAAGATGATGAAACTAGGGCAGAAATCACACACACACACACACACACACACACACAAAGAAAAACGATGAAGGTTACAACATGTTTGAATGTGTCCTGACTGGAATTCAACTTTGACACATGTTCTTAAAAATCACATATTGACAAGTTCTGTCAGGATTTTCAAAAACACTGAGAGGTCTGAACTGTTTTGTGTGGATTTAGACCACTTTAAATGGTTCAGTATTATTTTGGGTTACGTTTCTTGAGTTAGTTTTGGCATGTAAATCAAATATATATATAGCTATATATACAGATCTATATATAGATATCTTCTTTTTTTTTTTTTTTTTTTTTTTTTTTTTTTACAACTTGCCACAGTTTCAAACTTTCAAAACTACACAAACAAACAAGGATGTCTGATTGTTATAATTCCAGAATTGTGCAATACAGCCGAATGCATTTGAAAAAAAAAAAAAATTAAAATAACAAAATGTGCTGGTCTTCCACATTTTCTCTGCATGTGTAGTACAGGAAAAGTAAGGTGTGCACAGAGCAGGCCTGTCTGGTTGTGAGTAACACCCTCCCATTATGAGGTTGGTTAGCAACCTCACAAGCCTCGGGGATTTAAAAAGAAAAAGATTGAGAACATGTAAACTACTAAATCCCTGGAAACTCTCATGAAACAAAAAAATGAGTGTCTTTTTTTCCTTCTTCTTCTTTTTTCATTCACTTATTCTGACACAAGCCCACACACACAGCCACATTATTCCTCTTAAAAATTTCCTCCTTATTTTCTCATCACTGCCAGTCCTTCAGTTTCCATCCAGCTCAAACCTATTCATCCATTCTTCTCCCTGGAAGAGGAAGAAACTTTCCCTCCTTTTGCTTTCTTTCTCCCATCGGCACAGATTGATGTTAAACGTGTGTCTGCGCATCGTTTGTAATTATGCCTGTTTACACACTGAAGCATTACTATGTGTGAAAGTCTGGAAGCCATTTGCGGCATGAGGCTGAGAGGGAAAGACAGAGCGAGTGAGCTTTAAACAGCTCCAGAGACACAAGGACTGATATCAAGCCGGGGCTTCTGACATGACTGCAGACCTGGGTAATATTATACTCAAATATGCTTTCACGTTTGTCTGGGCAGACTGTTTCAGACTGTAAGTACATCAAAGATAAGATCAAGAGCTCCCTCTGAGTATCCAGAATTTATTCAGCCAGCATTTACTTGAGGTTTCTGTGGTTTTTTCTATATGACTCAGGTCCATCTGCATACATTTCCCTTTTTACAGTTAATTATAAACATAACTCTATGTGTAATTCTTCAAGTAATTATATTCCAAAGTTTTATTTTAAAAATATCTAGAGATATACATTTAATTTTGATGACATAAAAATACATTTGATGATAATATTTGTTAAACATAAATAGATTTTTTTTTATTTTTTTTTTTATAGGTTTAGATGTAATAGGGGGAAAAAATGTAACATAAGCACTCAGATTGTATTGTGGGTCCTGAAAGGAGGTATGAGGTATGAGGCTGTATGAAACATTATACATTTGCGCTTTATAATTCAAAACCGAATGTTAATCTTGATAACAGTCCCATCAATTACAAAGAATGTTTCTTTCAAGGATGATGTTATCATAGTATAAATAAAACCGGGCAAAATTATAGATTTCAAACTAAATTAGGAGATTCTGGCACTGCATGTAAAAAAAAACCTATGATTTAATAGAAACCATCTCAACGTGTGGCTGAAACTAGATGAGGTGGTATACGGTTACATGCTGGCATACGTTAATTGAATACATACAGACTACAGTGTGTGCTGAATATAGACTGTTTACATTACAACGGTTTACATATCGTCACCGTGGTAAATACACAAAACGCACACACATAATGTCGGTGTGGCATTTTCTGACAGGACGTTGCAATAAAACTGAGACTACAGCATTTCCCCTCGACAAGGGCGGCCATTCCTGATAAGGTCAAGTAGGCCGGTGTGTGATACTTGGAGTGTACGAGGCGTGTTAGGATAGTGTGTGTGCTTAGGGTGATGGCAGAGTGCGTTCCCCGCTAAACAGGGAAATACAGCGTCTGTCTAACACTTTCTATAGCACTCTTAACCAAAGTGTGTGCTGCACACACCTACAGTGTTCCAGTCGACACATGCCAGCAGCACACACTGGCTACCGTGCCCTGCCTACAGCTGCAGCGAGGGCTTTGAACCTCATGGTTAGCAAATACAGCAGGAATCAAGCAGATAATGAAACCCGATATCCCCTCCCCTCTATGCCCTGCTCCAACAGCAGCCAAGGCCTGCTTCTCCTCACACAAGAGATGCACTATTGAGAGACTTTCCCTCTCACTCTTTCTCTCCCCCTCATTCTTTTATTCCTGCCTGGTCCTCGTTCTGCCAGTCGGCAAGGCGAGATGCCAACCTCTCCCCAAAGCCGGGCAGAGTGCCCTCACCCTTTATGCAAATGCTCCACCACTACTGACTCACACATTCATTCTGTGCCCCCCACCACCAAAAAAAAAAAAAAACTCCTCCGTGCTTTAGTTATTTCTTTTATTTCTTACTCTGCAATCTTTCTCCCTATAACTCTTCTCCTCTGTCTTGTGTTCCATATTGTTGCAGCTTTCAGACCATCCCTCCCTCTGCTTTCTGCTGCTTTACTCTGTCTCACTTTTAGCGAGCGCCTGTGCTGTCTCTATTGCAATCCATCTTCGAGCATCTCTCCCCCACAGTGCTTTCAGTGTGGAAATCCTTTTCCCCCTTAATTTCTCGCGCTGCTTCTCTCTCACACAACTTGACTCACCCAGATTCAAACTTGTACACTCATTCCTCAGCTGGTGCCAGACAGGCAAGTGCAGGAACTCCCTTTACCATCTTTCTCTTTCTTCTATCTCTTTCTCTCTTTCACACACAGCTACTGATTCTACAACTCATTCCTTGCTCCTTTCCTTAAAGGGAAAGAAGGAGCTCTCTGTAAAATTAAACCTTAACTTTATCTGCTGTAGTTTGTACAACCATTAGAGCATCTGTTGGTATTTAGAAATAGATGTGTAATTTACAAGAAGCCAATTGGCAGGATTTTCCTCACCTCCACTGCAAATTTATCCCTTATTTTTGTGTGATGGATTGCTTCCTCATTTGCTGAACGTGGAACTAAAATTGCACTGACACTCTCTACTCACACAAGACAGGATGCAGTGGTTTACGACACGCATTTATGGATTTTAAGAATAGCATTTTGAAAGATTGTTTTATTGATAAAAACACACATTTAAAACTCTTAAATTGATCTATACTTTTCTCATTGACGTATCATGTGAGCTTTCTGTTAAAGCCGTTTAATCTCTATTATATATTTTTGAGGAAAAATATCCATCCACACAAACTATTATGTGTATCTTTTCAGATAATGAAAAGAACATAACTTTTTAAGCTGCTGACTAATTTCTTATTAAAGTAGAACACTGCAAATATGTTTGGCAACTTTGTAGATGAAAAGCCAAACATGTTATATTAGCATGCTGCTTCCACATCAGTGAGTGCTCTATCAGGAAGACTGAAGGTTGCAGATTTAATTCTGCTTATCATGTGAGCTGGAGAATTGCCTGTGCTGGGTTGGCGCTGTGAGGGTTAAATGGTGCCCGCTCCCTGTGGCATGATATGAGCTGGGCTTTTGCCTGTGCGCTCTGCTTTGTCTATGCAGAGTTGGTTGTGCTAGGGGTTAAGAGTGGGTGGCTGCTCCAAGTGGCTTCCTCTCCGACTCTGATCCCATTAGGGTTAAAAGGTGCCTGTTCCAAATGGCTTCCTGAGAGCTGGGTCTTAATCTCTGCTATGCATGACGGGTTCTTGCACCAAGTTATGTATAACTCTGAGCTGGCATTGTGAGGGTTAAAGGTCGCTCTGCCCATTTTGAGTGGCATTCCCTGCTGAGCGAGCGCCATGCCAGGCCGGAAGAAACAGAAGACACACACAAACAAATGGAAAGCGAGAAACAAAGAGCCCTCGCCACCGCACACATACGCATATGTACACAAAGACATAAAAGATAAACATAGTAGCTAAATCATTCTGAAACTTTCCTCCACTCAAACTATAGTGCTTTCAGTTTTTTTTATGATGAATTCTCCAACAAAACAGGGGAGGGAAGACAGACACACGATGCAGACGGGCGCCTCTGGGAGAGTATGTGTGCAGTTATCTCCTCTGTGACCACGTTCGCTGACTTCCTCAGCCTAAACTACCACCTCGCTCAGACCTCAGGAGCACCACAGGACCACAAGCAGACAGCCATAAGTACATGTCCTCAGAGGGGACATAAAATGGAGGAAACCCACCTCAATAAAAAGGCACTTCACACACAGGCCAAAAAAAGGTGATACCAAAATGAGAGAGCTGTATCTCTAAATGATCATCGCAATGTTTCTTTTGATTTGTATTCCTCTGTATTAATGAGGAATGTGAAGATGTGTGTCTGCAAAGCACTTCTTGAGAGTAAGAATGTTGAGTTCATTGAAAAAAAGGAAAAAGTGTATGCTGTGTAATGAGCGATTACTTGCTCTCATCTGGTTTACATATAGGGCCTCATTGTATTAGCCCTCAGTTATTTAGAAATTCCTCAGCCTTGTGCATGGAGAATTCAAAAAGCCATAAAATACTGTAACAAAATGTGCTCCTGATGACCTCATAATTTGATCGTGCCAAATTCTCTATTTTTTCTTTGTTTTCTCATTAGAGGAATAAAAATACTAGCTTACTCTGATATATAGCTGACTTGTACAATAAAACTTTTCAGCTCTGGACTGTACAATGTTTATCAACTCTCAGTGAAATTGGTCTGGTATGAAATACCAGTCAGTCTCCATTAATAAACATGTGATTGTATGAAAAGATAGTATCACAGAAAAGTGAGCCAGAAGGAGAGAGCTGGACTGCAAACAGCAAGAGCTGCCACGTCAGATGCTGCTGAGGCTTCTTGGCTGTCAGGACTGAAAGAGAAACACACACACACACACACAGCGGAGACATGCACATGCATACAAATGTATAATGGACTGCACATGCACAGATCTACGCACACATGCAAATGCACAAACATAAAGTCATGCACATGTACACACATGCACAGACACACAGAGAAGGGTTTAGCTTTGCAGAGCTGTTTAGGGAGTTGGAGTCATCAGCCAAGCCTGACACCCCTGCTCAGTGTAGCCATCACCGCTGTCTCTGTGAGTCAACATGGATGGAGCTGCTCCATCAGCAACACACACAGGCCCTAATAATAAACTGAGCAAATCCCTCACTCCAGTTTTCCTGACACGCGCCAGAGCGGGCCTGGTCTGAGTCTGATCATATCCTGTTAGAACCACCTATGGATTTACACTCCTCAGTTACTCACACTCTTTAAGTATTTCAACACTTCAACAGTGTAAATTTTTGTTTTCAGAATTCCAGGAAAGTATCTCAACTATCTTTACTGAAATGTAACTTTAAGGTATGATG
>JAPSES010000104.1:10561476-10581522 GCA_029822895.1 Maxillicosta whitleyi
CTATCTATCTATCTATCTATCTATCTATCTATCTATCTATCTATCTATCTATCTATCTATCTATCTATCTATAGTTTTAACAAAAGCATCCCTATATACTATAACATTTCCAATTTATTGTAAATAATGAAGACTTTACACTGTTTCGCATAAAGTTGGAAATATTTTGTTTGCTCTTTTATTCCAATTTATCCACATCAGTACTTGTCCATGACCAGGTACAACGATAACGTACTGAGTCCCAGTTACATTTAATTCATCAAGAAGAAATCACATTGTCACAATCATTTCTTAAGAAGAAGGCAAAAAAAAAAAAAAAAGTATTCCAACTTTATGGGTGCCTTCATTTTGAATTTGAATACTTCCAACCTAATGGTAATTTACATTTATTATTTGTTTGTTCTTGCATCTATTGTTTTCCTCCTGTAGCAATGACAAACAAAGTACCTTTGACTTCTTTCCCTCTACATCTGTCTTATGATCAAATGTAGTTATATTCTGCTGTATATGTATATCTATACTTGCTGCGTACTGTATTGTAAAAAATAAATAAATACACGAATAGGGTGAATTGACCTAATGTGGAACACTTAAGCTTTTCATTATATATTATTATCATTATCATTATTATTATTATTATTACATTACCGTGTGGTTTAACAATGCAATATACCACAGAAGTCCAATATATCCACCCTTTAAGTCAATAAATAACAGGTTTTGCAGATACTCTCTGACTAACTGTTCATGTGCTTTGCTTTTATTAAAAAAAAATTCAGTACCAGAACTACATTCAACAACATAATTCAACGCAAATGTTTAAAATCCATATTTAAAAATCCACTTTATAAAATCTAATTTTTCCATATCATTCTGGCCATCTGTCATTTAGAGGGTGACATAAAATCCTCTCAACGCATAAACCAACTCAAGTATCTCAAGTGGAGGAGGCCCCACGTCCTTGAGTATTTATTATTGTTGAAATAAAAGTTTGTAATGGAGCAAAAGTTTGATGCAGCTGAAGTACAACATAGAAGTGGACTTAAATCTGTGTTAAATTAGTTTTACTATGTGTCACGGCTGGATTTGGGCTCCACTTTGGCTGAGGATGCTGATAGCTGGAGAGTTTGGGGTAAAAAGCGCCTCATCGGAAACTTATACAGTGCCACTTTATCTTTACAAGGAGGATTATTCTAATTTTCTCCTTATTTCCGGGGACTGTTGGGATGCCTTCAAGGAAACTATCAAGTCCAAAGTTATTACACCAAGTTGTAAAATTATTCTCTCAATGACTGTAATTTATTCAGCTGTATTACCTCTTGGATTACTGTTTTTCTCCTTTTTTATCCAAGTCCAAGTCATATCCGAGGATACTGTATATGTATATGGAAATAAAAGATACCTGAACTTGGACAAAGTGGCCTAAACCAGTTTCATTGTGAGTCCTATTGTATGGAAGCGATACACTCTGTTTCTAATCAGGCTTGGCTTTATCCTCACTCACTCCCTGCTCCTCAGCCTAATCAAACTCATATATGCAGGCAGAGTGCCTGCAATTATACATAAGCCCCTGCCTTGTGCATGTGTGTTAGTGAGAGTGTGTGTGTGCGTAAGCATTGTGTAAGTGCTGAGAAGTGTGTGTGTCTATATATGTGTGAATACAGTTCTGTATGTGCATATGTCTGAGTGTGTGTGTGTGTGTGTGTGTGTGTGTGTGTGTATGTGTGTGCGTATGAAGATCTGTGTGTAAGGGTGCGGTTTTGGGGGTTGAAGTCACCCCAGTGCTCATGTGCCAAGTTTTTCGGGGGGATATGAAGTTGTGCAGCTTTACGAGACCTCAGCCTATGTATGATACTTAGCCACTCACACCACAGACACACATGCATTGAACATAACACTAAATATATACATCACACACACAGCCACAAATGCCTTACAGTGAAAGATATGCTGGTTCCAAACATTTTAGCGAAAGCTTTAACTTGAGGAAAAGAACAAAATGTTGAATTTATGTGCGTGAAAGTAAAGAATATTGAGGTGTAGTCTATTCATTTTCCCATGGTCTCTCCCGTTTCCAAACCACACCCCACCACGGCACAGGCCCAAACCCCAAAGCCTTTGTGTGCTCCCTCTCTTTCCCTCTCTTTTTGTCGATCTACTTTTCATTTAGTTAGTGGATCTTTTTAATGACCTTTCTTTCTGTGTGTCTCCAGGTCTTTTTGCTGTAGTTTTGTTTTTTCTTCTGCCGTCTCCATCGCTCACACTGTTTGCCTGCCTGATCTGCTGGCTCTCTTTGTCTCTGGCTACAGTCTTAGGGTGAGACATCTACCTCAGTATTCATTATAAATGCTGGGCTGGAACAAACAAATTGTAGCAACTACTAGAGCTGCATAAAGCTGAAGTTCTGGTTTTCTTACCAAACTCTGTCAACTTCTTGAGTGCACGGGGCTCTAGTGGCTTCTGAAACTACATTTGCCATGAAAAAGCACATGGGAAAACCATATGGCGTGTCTAAAGTTAGTGTGTTGTGGTCTGCCATTGACACACGGCACTGCCCATACACTTGCTGTTTACCATTGCCTGTGGCTAAGCCATTAAATATTGAAAGTGATGTAGCATACTGATACTGCCATTAGCATGCTAAATGTGTGAGACAGGTGGTTGAGTCTCCCTTTCAAAAGGCAGGAAATATGTGAATGGAAAATGTGTGTAACTGTACCATTTACTACGCCATACAGTGTAAATATTGTTTGAGTAAGCTGTTTATATGTGCTCTGGGAGGGAGCACGCCAGTCAATTGCATACAGGCATATGCAGTCAGAAAGAAATGGCTGACTGGCCGTTACAGCTAACAAGCATATCATACACAGTGTGGATCCCAGAGACTCTTTAGATCTGTTTGCAATCTGAGTATGTGTATAGAGCAATGTGCTACGCCTGCTGCTTTTTATGTTTTTACTGTGTGTAATAGCTGCGCATACATTTCACTCCGACTGGTTTGGATTACTGCATTTCTACCATGTTTGTATTCAGCAGGGGAAAAAAAATGTATGGATTTATTTTTCTAGTCTGATGTCATCATTCCTTTAATTCAGGTCGTAAATGCAATGTGTTAGAGTACACCACTAAAGCCAAAGGGACCGGGTCCTTATAACTTCAACATTAAAGATGCCGAACATCTGAAAATGACAACGTTTACTACGTGTCACACACACAAAAATTTAATTTTCTCTTATTCTGCTAATGTTGCACATTTTATCTTTTACTTTTTAACTGCCAGCTGGCTTTGTGTCCACTATAAAGCCAAAAGAGTACCATACGTACAGAAATAATAGCGTGTAAAAAAGAAGTATCACAGAAAAGGTGACGTTTTGAGGGAATGCAGTGTCTTTGCAGGGCACAGTTGCCACATGTCAGCACAGTCTATGGATGATTTCAGGACGTCTACATGATGACATGTGGGTGATTTTACAGGAAATGGATATATGAGCATGTTAACGGGCAAAGTGTCAACACTCAAAAAAATGCGTGTGTATTTCCTGAACACATTGACCCCAGACACTCCAATTTAAGATGTGAAGAAAGGACATAATATGATTTGTTTAACATCCTCATGCTGAGGTCTGGCCCTGTTAAAATGATTCTGCAACATGCACTGCTGAGCCTTTTGTACTCTGACCGCCCTCGTCCTCCTCCTCTCAACTACGTTAAATCTTTGTAAAGGACAAAAGAGATTATTTTTAATGAACTGGGATTGTTTGTGTCCAGGAAATAAATCTTGGGACATCAGTAGCACAAGGATACATGCACAGAGTGTGTGTATGTGTGTGTTTATATACCCTGTACGTATCAGACACGAGGAAACATTCAGGCATCCCTGGGCCTCTAGCAGGATCGTCGTTCACCAGGTAGGTGTCAGTAGCCTAAAAAAAACAAAACAAAAAACATTATTACTCAAGAGATACAGGATTAAGGTCATTCATTTAAAGAGGTGATCCAAAAAGTCGCAAGATATCATAACTTACAGTAATATTTCTGTACATGAAGCTGATTCTTTGCAGTAGTTTCGTGAAGTTAATATACACCCACAACAGAAAGTAAAGCACTAAATGCAGTTTCAAAAAATATTCCAGGTTTTTGTCACAGTATTCATTTCAGGAGATGACATTTATCTATTGTACTGTAAATGTACTTTCTCTCACAACCGTACAGTAAATCTTACAGTTTTTTTTCCTCCACGGAAACACACTGTCTACTAACAGCCCCGTACACCCTCACCCAGACTGTCTGTAAGTTCCAGTGTGTATGCATGTATGTGTATGTAAGTTTGCATTCAGGGAGCTTCATTTGTATTCTAAGTCAAGCAGGCAGGCAGGCAGGGTTCTGGCAGGGCCCGGAGCTGTGAAATGGGCTCTGCTTGCAGTTCTACCGTTGATTGGATCAACCTATCCCTCTCTACTTAGCCGAAGGGAGCCCAAATCCCACAGCCGCTGTGCAGTTCTGTGAAATCCTATTTCATTTCACAACTTTAACGGATAAAAAAGCGTGCACACATGCTTGTGCCAGCCCAAGACCCCATGTCACATTTATTTAGCAAAACGGGAGCGGAGAGAAAACAGTGCATGTGGTTTGTGGAAACATTTAAATGTACACACATATAGTCTCACCCTCTTGAAAATATAATCACCTGTGCATATACATTTTTTCCACGCCCATATGATCTCTTCCTCGTACGAAAACACACAAAAACACACATAAGCACTCACACACACCAGTGCACACGTGCATGCCACTTACGCAGACACACAGACACAAACCCCATAATAAGAGCCAGACGTTGGCAGACCACACAGCCCTGAGTTGTGGTGAAAACAAAGGCTATTCATATCCTTCGCAATGAGAGGTCTGTGCAGCTAACTCTCTTTCTCCCTTTCTCCCCCGTCTCTCCCCTCAGCTTTTTATTACAGATAATCTGCACTCGCAAACCTTCCATTTTTCTGCAATTGTGCGCTTTCTAATCATCTTTATTAGTCCATAAACATTTTATTTTTTTAGTCTTTTTTATTGCCTAGGCTTCCAGCTCCTTAAGGGGGCAACACAGTGCCCATTGTTGAGCCACAAGAAGAGGATGAAGCCAGGAACGGGGTGAGAGAGGCCTACTGATAAGGCTGCAAAGCATTATGGGAAAGGAGAAGCAGAGTTTCATGGATGTACATAAGCACATACATGCTGATACACACACACACACACACACACACACACACATGCAAACACGCAGTCTGCCAGGCCACATGTGTCTGATAACAAGACGATGCATTTGATTGGCTGGCGGTCAGAATAATGGCCTGTATCCACGGCACCTGTGTGTGGGTCCGCACTGGTGTGAGCCTGCCGAGTACAAGCTAATGGACCCCAGTGCATCAGGTGTGCTGGACGCTTTGTGATTGGCTGTCTGTGGCTAGAAACAGAATCAGGTGCACCCACAACCCTCCTCTGATTGGTAGAGTGAGACCCAAAAATCTACGAATGGAAAAGAGCTGTTTTCATTGGCAGCCACTTGCCTAGTTCACTGGTGAACTGGTGCCTGGATGGATGGCACTGGGACAAATGGTTCAACTGGAAGTGTGTGAGTGCGTTGTAGAGAAACATTGTGACTTTCACCAGCGTGTTTCTGCAGCTCTTCACATACTGTGCAAGGAATCTCACTTTGATAAAGGCTAAAAGGAGATAATCTTTAACCTGACTCGACCACTTTGAAACATTACAAATGACATTAAAAAAATGACACAATATTACCCATTATCTTTTAACAATGGGTAATTTGCTCTCATTTCATATTAACTATCCAACCGACAAAATGGCCTCTTTATATTGTCAGCCAAAGAAACAGGTGCTGATGAACCTCAATCCCATTGTGTAACAGTGAATAACATGAAGCTAATGAATAGGCTAAGCTCTGTACCTGCCACTGGGGAGGCCAGAACATACTGACTCCCTTTGTAGTAAACCCCAAAAAAAACTCCAGGCCCCCAAACGCTCTCTCCTGCAGCAGTGTATGAATTATATATTGTACTATATATATAGAGCATATGCCCAGCCCATATGGCCAGCCCTGAGCGAAAAAATCTCAAAGCCCTCCTTAATTAACATTTTAGAGGGAAGATTCGGAGGCGGGAGATTGAGTCAGTGACCTATTTGGAGTCCATCATTGCCCGATGCAAATGTGTTAATTGAGACAGATTTTCCCACTCCACAAATATGCAGGGGATAGCGATTGAGGATGTTTTGTACCAGCCATCTGATGTAAGGTAGGGGTATAGTATCTGCTTTAAAATGGACTTCCTGCTGCCTTGACTGACAAAAGAAGACACTTCTGTTTCACTTTTCCCCCCTCACTTTCTTTCCTTGGCTCACTCTTTATCTCCCTCTTTTTCTCTCTCTCTGGGTATATGTGTTGACGACCATATGGCCAAATTCTTTGGAGGTGAGATCTCCAAAACCTGCTCACACACTCGTGAGCACACTAACACATGTACTCAGACACATACACACCTCCACAGAGCTTTGTGTATGAAAGGCCCTGATTTGTTCTCAGATGGCTCCATTTTAAAGCACATGAATGGCAACATATCAATGATCCTCCTCCCTATCTTTCTGTCTCTCTGCATCTCGCCTTAGCAGTTACACACAAAAACACATTGACACACTACACGCCACCTACACACTAAAACTTTCACTACTCACACACCTGGTGCAATCCTTTTCCTCATTTTCTGAACCTATTTATTCTGGCTGCTGCACAATCATCAACCACACCATCACTGCTGTCAGTCCGCTTTTTAAAAACTATAATTATTATCAACAGCATTGTGTCTTTTATGGGTTTTTATCATCGTGATTTGGTGGTTAGAAATACCACTGCCAAGTTTAAGGCACAGGATAAAAATGGGGGGATGGGGAGAGAGAAAGAGATAGTCCAGCCAACCTGCGTGAGATGGCAACCACTTCAAAGACGCCGGGCCTCACCGGCGATCTGTTCCATGGTGTGTGAGGGGTGTATGAAAGGCAGAAATGGCCGCCGTGTGAGTCCCTGCCAAAGCTACCTCGGGGAGAAATGTTGGAAAAATACGATTTTTCACACAGCCATCTCAGGGGGTTGAAGGGAAAACGGGGAAAATAAGACAGAAGATGAGAAACTGTGGGGATGAATTTAAAAAAGAAGGATGGATGGGTGGCTGAGCAGAGTGGGGCTAATTATTTCCCTCCACTTGTGGGTCCTGAAGGTTTTGTTGGGTCAGAAGTATAGCCAAGATATAGTGCTGAAGATTGCATTTGGCTTAATTGTGCAGTTGCGTTTTATACAATAGTAAACGGTGGGATTCTGGATGAAGCATGAAGCACATGGTGTGAACACTTTCTATTAAGGAGGCTTGACTGTAGGAGGCATGAGTGTAAAATAATTTTAGATGACTTAAGCAAAAACATTAGGGTTATGCCTGAAAGTCAAATGTTGACATGTGTGGCACATATAAAGCTACTTACAGGTGGTGAAACTTTGAACAAAGCCTAGACACAAAAAAATTCGCTAACATAACAATAGCTTTCCAAAGAAATATATCTCTTTAACAAAGCCAAAACTGTTATGATGAGACAAGTTTAAACAGAGAGTGCATTGTGACACACCCCAAGATTCGCCTTGCCTGGCACCTCGCCTGTCAACTACTGATCCTGCTCGACAGGCTAAGCTACGGAGTGTGGCCTTTAGATAATACTATGCCAATTTCAACACACAAATTTCTATTTCGCTGCCGCACTGGTTGCACCATACACCACCTTATACACAAGATAACGGAATACCACTGGCACCCCTTTTCCTCCACAGATCTTCATTCAAGTTTCTTTAATGGCCAAACCACACTCAGTTCAGGCCTAGCCGCAATGGCTAAGTACATTTAACAATGAGGTTTGAGCTGGTACAATCAACCCTTTGTGTCACACAAGGACTGATCCACAGGGAGATTTTCTTGTGGTTATGGTTCTAATAGAGCAGAGTTTACCACAAAGACCAGGAAGCATAGAGTTACACTACAAAACACACACATACACACTCCGTATGACTCAATAAGGCAGCATGTTGAGCTCATTTCAAATGTTTCACCCACTTCCAAGTAAAATGGAATGATACTCTTAAAATTTATTTAAGACTACAGTAAGGTTAACGCCCACCTCCCACCTTGACACCAGTAACAGCCCTGGAATTTGGATTGACTGACAGGATCTGTGGTTGGCAGATTTCTGCAGCAACAACCGCAGTGCAACCAACTGTGAAATTATAGACCCTGAATCAAAACAAAATGAGGATTGTAATATTACAGCCAATCATGAAGCATTGTCTCATGAAACACACACCTGAAACACACTCAAAAAATATAGACAGGTAATTGGACGGCTAATATGACAAATCACATGTGGCCTATAATTTGGCATTTTGAACCGCTGAAGGCCTCTTTATGTTGTTGTACAGGTATAACCATCCGCTCTGGGCAACAAACATATTTGGCAGGTGATGCTATAAGAAAGTTATGCAACATAGATATTTAAAACACATGAAAATATGTAATCCCATGATGTGACAAGGGCTGTGAAAATTGCATTGCTCATTTGAAAGACATAAATCAAGTTTTTCAAGGAGAATTTGTTGGTGACATTAAGTGTGTACTGGCACACTATGCATTATACCACTGCACAAACACAGCCTATATTCATTTGGTGATATAAATTTGAGATAATGCCTTTTGGACATCTTATTGGAACACATTTAACAATCTAAAGTGCATAAGAAACCATTTGTACCATGAACAATTCTTATACTGAACAAATAATACTAAAATATTCTCTTGCTTGCAGGTTTAATTGAAAACTGTACAAATTTTGTTGCATTTCTTGGTATTTTTATGTGAATGGTGCTTAATAATTTGGCTGTGTGATGTTTAGTATCTGAGTTGCACTGACTGCCTTTAGAGACAAAGGCACTTCAGAGTAAAATTACATCAGTTTTCATTTTAAATAAACATTTTATATTTGGGAACAAGCAATACATAGAGACACTAAGGTATGTGGTGGAGGAGCTGTTTACGTTTTAATCTCCAAACACACACTATGAAATCATTTTAGAGCTTGTGTTAGATTGTATAAAGCTACAGTGTTGTATTATATTCAATGCTCATTTCATGAAACCAAAAGATTAACAAATCTAAATTTGAAGCTTTATGCATAAATTCAAAACACTTCCATATAATAAATAATGGCACCATTTCTGAGCTGTTTTAAAGTATAAATTGTAACATAGCTCACCATCTAGGAATCCAACAGAGATCCAGTTTAATACAGTTATTATTTAATTTATTTGGAATGAACGGACACTGATAGTATAAAATATATAATTTATATCTGTATATTCTTATCTATTTTATACATTTGTTTATTTAATATCCAATCACACAGAGATTTTTCTTTAGATTTTTAACTGAATAAATGCTGTGGATGTACTCTTTTTTGTACTGCAACAACTACTTTTAGCACTTGTTCTGGGGCACAAAGACGGTCTGTGTCACCTCACCTCCCCACCCCCTTGTAGTCGCTATAAAGTGTCATCAACTACGTACATGAAGTGCCCATTGATAAAAAACAGCAGCCGTTTCACACAGAAAAAGCACAGTCCTGGTGTAAGGTGCAGGACAGAGCAGACCTGCATCACATACACTTTAAGGATGTTTTCAAAAAATATCACAACAATAATAATATCACTGATCTTAATAAAAGCACTGCTCATGTGGTCCTTTCAGATCTCCTGTGCAGCGATCATCAGTGTGTTCACATGTGTGTATTATTCTGTTTGATGATCGGGGAGAGAAGAGGATCAGCCTCCTCTTTGTCAGTCGTCTACTGAAATGCCTCTGCAAATATTTCAGGCTGCGCGTGGGTAACAAACTGAGGGTGAACGAGTGTGAATTTAGTCAATTGAGGAATTTTCTGTTATATATGAAATTCATAATTCAGTGGTGTTATGATGATGTTAAAGGTTTAGAGGTAAGAGTAAGAGCTGCACGCACGAGCTCTAAGACTATAAAATATAAATGTATGCTAAAATATAGAGTAATATGAGGACAATATATATATATATATATATATATATATTAGTTGTTTTTCTGTCTTTGTCTAAATTCGCTTTGATGCTTTAGTTTTCCAACTTCAGAGCATTCATACACACACACACACACACACACACACACACACGCACACGTATAGGCTACACACATGCAGGTGTGTTGCAGTGTGTTATATGTCATCTGGTGAGCCAGATCTGCCCCAATCCAACAGAGTGCAGGTCATTTATAAAAGATTTTAAAAAACAAAGAAGAAAAAAGAAAATAACTGAAAATAACTGCGGGGATGCAGTTGAACACATGCAATGTTTAGTTTATTTCAGTCCTATAGACTTTACCCTATAGACCCCAACAGAGGGGAACTATTGAGTTACACAGCACGTACCATTATAGCGTGGGGAGATCTGCCAAGCCTCTCAATGCCCCATTTTCCTTTAAAAGTTCAGCTTCCAAAAAAGTGAGAGAGGGAGTGCGGGCTGAGGGAGGAAGACTTGGTCTCTTCGCTGTTGCCGGAAGCACAAAAAGGACCTTTAAACAAGTCGGCCTTAGGCCCAGATACAAAAAACACACGCGCTTTCAAAAGTGCACTCTGCAAGAGATAGGAGGAAAACAGGACAGCAGCTCCGAGCCCTTCGTCTACCGATGTTTGGCCTCAGATGCGCCCATGTCCAGCAGAAAGAAGTCACGGACACGTCTGCGTCAAAGTCCCGAGGTGCGTTCTTCAGCAGCCAAACTTGTCCAGCAGATTGGGAGACGCTAAAAAACTCCCCGAAACAATATTAATAACACGATTTAAAAAAAATAATAAAATAAATGGACGGGAAAGGTGATGGAAAGTAAGTTATCTTTATATTATTTTTTTCCGTGCGTAGCCTTTGCGGTCGGGCAGCTTCTTTATCCAAAACGTGTCCAAAAGCGGCTGTCTCGTGCGCCGCGCGTCCGATCTGTTTTACCCTCGTATCTCTCTCTCTCTCTCTCTCCTCTCTCTTGTTCCAAACACACACAAACACGTACACGCACACACGCAGAGTTACACACAAACGGGGGGACACCCCTGGTCCCTCGTCGCCTCCTCCTCAAAGCTGACGAGATGAAAGAGCAGCTTGCGTCGCGCTTCTTCAAATCGGTGGGTTTATAGATCCGCTGATAGCAGAATGCCTGCACAGCGACACGTAGCCTAGTCGGTCCGGGCTTCGGCGGGGCTCCGGGCGCCTCGGTGCGTAAAATGGAAGCTCTCCGTGCGCTCCGGCTACGACGACAGATAGCTTACACTTCCCTCCCCAAAAATATCCGCCACTATAAAGCTCACCTCAGCGCCGTGCCCCCCTTGTCCACACACACACACGCACATACGCACACACGCACAGACAAAATAATAGACTAGAATTGGGGCAGTTGTTTACAGAGAAGGCGGGGGCAGCGTCGAAGTGCAGAATTATTAGGTGAATTATTAATAAAGTGAGCGGTGTGCAGTCTGTCGCGCAGAGAGCGGAGTGGCCAGAGGAGCAGCTGGGGTTTTAGGAGCATTAGGAGGACCAGGGGCTAAATCACGGACGGCGGGGATTAGACTTAACTGGTTCCTATACCTACCCAAAGTCTAAATGATGTAGTTTTTAGAGTGCAAACTGGGATTCCCGTAGTTATATGCGTTACAATCTGGGGCCAACATCAAGCATCAGAAAGGTCAGGGGGTTCATTTAAGAAAAGGTAATAAGAAGTGAAGGTGATGAGACTGAGCAGATGCTTCCTATTTATGAGCTTCAGAGGGTTTTTCCAGAGGCAGGTCTAGTCCTGTTTATATTGATGTATAACAGGTGTATTTAGGTGTAACATGTTCAGGTGCTTTTGTTTACTGCAGTGGCATTAATGGGATTAGGCAGGTTTTCTAATACAGATTTACTGTCACAATGTCTCCAAACACATGACGCAGTGAAGGAGAGGCTTGAGAAGATGCACGTGAAGGCGCACAGAGATTTAAGGCCATAGAAAATCTGACTTTATAGGGAAATAAGTAAGTACTGATCAGAAAAATGCAGGTTTGTAAGGAAATACTCACACTTGTGGATAGAAGAGTAAGGAAGAGTAAAACAAGTGCACTTTTTTTTTGTCTGGTTCAGGAAAAAAGACAAAACTGCAAGCAGAGTTTCATATAAATAAGACTTCTTTACTAGCTTACGTATTTTTTTTTTTTTTTTTAAATAAAGTTGGAATATTCTATTGGAAGTGTTGTCATCAAGACGTTATTTAACCTAAAAAGAGAAAATTAAAGAAACTTTTACCTCACATAATATAGAAATAAGACAAATGTGAGTTAACATGTTATTTTATTACAAATAATTCACTTGAAATGTGAGCAAAAATGGCTGGAATTGTGTCATGAACCCACCTCTCTTTGTTATCTTCATTTTCCTACAGAAAATTATCTCAAGTTTTTTTTTGTTTTTAAATAAACACCAAAAAGCCTGGTTTAAATAAAGATAAAAATAAATATTTCCATTCCAACAGGAGCTTTTTTCGGTGCTTTTTGTTGCTGATGGATCAGAACTGAACAGGTTTCTGCTTCTTGCCTCAGCTGTGCGTGTGTCGTTATCCGTCCTTCTAAAAATCAGACATCTAATGACATTCCTCCAACCTGATGGTTTATCAATAATTAAATGTTGACCTCCCCACACATTTGGTCATATTAATTATTCAGCAGTAGCCTAAATGAATTTGTGATTACATTTTTTTCTTGTTTATTTTTAAGTTAATTAATTTGGGAATCTATATTTTATTTCAGTGTTTTTGATGGTCAGACATTTTTCAAGGTTTTGAGGTGATGAGGAGGTGATGAAGGCCCCGCTGGCTACTTTATTGAAAATAACACACAACCTATTCTGCCCTTTTTTTGTGTGTAAATATTTTTATTGTCTTTTTTTTTTATTATTATTATTATTGTCGTTTCAAATAAATGTCAGCAGTCCCCCCAAATTATGGATGAAATTGATCAAATTAAATGTATTTGACAGAGACAAAAATTACAGTTAAGTCAAAGAGTTTGTTTTTAATTCCAGACACTGAAATGATTGTTTTAGTTTTGATAATTTTGTCAGATTGATTTCATTTTAAGAGAAAAATCCTAAATCCTAAATCCCCCCCCCCCTCCCACACACACACACACACACTTTTTTTTTGACCTGATAAAATATTTTCTTTTCTTTCTTTCTTTTTTTAATCAGCAAAAACTTTCTTTTTTTTTTTTTTTAAATTGGATATTCCATTATTTTCATCACTTACATTCAGATGTCGTTTATTATGTAGGGTATATTTTATTTATTTATTTAATTTTATTTTACCTCCTACAAGTGTTTTGTGGCAAGTTGAGCAGTTAGTTATAATGTGAATCGATGCCAGAAACCAAAAAAATAAGAAAATAAATAAACAACTAATACAAAAATCTAATGTGTAGCCTAATTAATTAATTAACATCAGTCTCAAATGATTGTATGCATTAGGTTCATTTCCTGGTTTACAAAACTCTGATCGTCCTAAACTTTTTCATTTTCTTTCAGTAGCTATTAATCCTTTTTTTCTTTCCTTTTCTTCCAGATGCTGATGCCTGCCCGTCGGCCTGTTTGCACAATGACCAGTTGAATGGAAAAACTCCAACATGTGTCTCTAAACCCCAAATAATCCCACAACACGGATTTTTCTAAACCCTTATCTAATTTACAAATAACTTTTTATGAGCCTTTACAGTACCTCTCACATGTTTTTTTTTTATTATTATTATTTATTTTTTTAATATATATTGTCAGTATTTTCCGATATAGAGCCTCCTCATAAATATGTCAGTCTGGTCATTTATTTAACAAAATGAAGTTGAATCACAAAAACCTTCATGTAAAGTTTATTTTGTCGATATTCTTTAAATACCCGTAAATATAATTGAATGTAAAAGCTGCAGAAAAGAAGAAACCGTTACCTGTAACGAACAGCTGCAATAATACACCTGCATTAAAAAGAAAGAAAACTGCAGTAAATGAGGTACTAATTAAAACCGTCCGAGTACATATTGAATTAATTATAAAGTAGGTTACTGTCGGTAATTATGATAAAAAATGTCTGAAACAAAATTAGATCAAACTTTCAAGTATTAACTGTCTTTAACACCGTTTCTTAACAATAATTCGTTGGAGAAAAAAAAGCTTGAAATCCGTTCAATAAATAATTCCTGCATATTAATTTGCCTTAAATAATTATTTATACTCATGTGCTGATGCTCCATATGTTAATACCAGCTGACCCCGTTTCAGTTTAAGAATAATGTATTGGGTTTTTTTTCTTTTTATTGTGTTAATGATGGGAGGAAAAAATGTTAAAATAAGTCAAAAACTTTATATATAGTCTATATTAAAATAAAATAAAATAAAAAGATAATTGTTTTTTTTTTCTTTTTGTCTAAAAAAAAGTTACATTTGGTTTATATAGTCTGAAAGTAAAAATTCAAGAGAAATAAATGATAGTAATAAATGTAGGAAGGTGTTGGCCTGGTATGGATCTAATAATGTAAGGAAGCCTATAAGTGTCAATTAGGCTGAGCTTTGGGTTAATGAAAGCCCTAAGCAGCATGTCTCACCACAGACCCCTAAACCAGCCATTACTGCAGACCACAACGGCTCTGATACCACGCTGTTTTAAGACCCAGCATTATGTGGGCAATAAGTTCCCTAAACCTCACTGTAAGAAGCAACGGGATCAGGCAAGCAAAGTTCACAGAACACACTACTTTTCCTACATCTTTGAGGCTTGTATGTAAACCCTGAAACCAGAATCAGAGAAACCTGGAATAAAATCACACAAATTGACACTAAAAAGTATAATTATCACAGAGGACAGAGGATTTTTATTTTTTATTTTAATTTAGGGAACGCTATTTAGATAAATTTCAGCAGATAAATATTGGCACATTGCAAATAGGATGCAGCATTTAAAGTTTAACCAAAAAGTAAACATTTTATTGAAGTTATTAATACAATGTAATGGGAAGAGACATTGCAGTTGTATTATGAAAGACTTTCAGTTAATGTAAAAGGGAAAAATCAACACCTGAGCTCCATAAAGCAGATTAAAAGGCCGCTGTCCTGTTTGTCGCTCTTCCTTTAAGAGCACTCCACTGACTTCTGTCAGCAGAATCTGCTCCTACTGCCCTCTACTGCAGTCAAATAAAGGGGAAATTCAATACTTGGTTGGTCTTATATAAAATATACACTAAACCAGGCCATATATCAAACTTAGTGGAACATTTTTTTTTTCCTCTAAAATCTTCATTCCTCCCTCTGCTGAATGAAATGGCCTGGAGAATTCTGCGTCTCCATGCGAGAAGTGTAATAAGCTCAAGAAAGGAGGAAAAAACAAGGCTCTTTTTGTCTGTGGCGGCCGAGGTTTTATCCCAGCATTGCCGAGTGTTGTCTAGCATTACAAATCTCAGCCTGGCCTGGATGGACACAGGAGGGCTCTGCTGGCCCTGCTCACACTGCCTGCATCCTTTACGCTCTGCCATGCAAATAAACCTAAATGAGAGGCTAGCTGGGAGAGAGCAATGGAGATGGAGGGTTGTTGAAGGGGAAAAAAGATGGAAGGGACAGAGGCAGGGAGGGAGGAAGGAAAAAAGGGGAGAGAAAAATAGGAAGAATAAACTTTGGAATGGCTCTGGGGTGGAAGTGGAGAAATGTATGTGGCAAGTAAGGAAGGAAGGAAGGACGTAGTTAGTGTGAAGGAGTTGCATAGGGACAAAAAGAGAAAAGTCTGTGTGGGTTTGTGTGCAATAGAGAGAAAGAGAAAAAGAGTGGGCACTAACCGGCCATTGGAGGGGTGAGGAATGCCCGGCCCTGGCACAGGAGAATGGGATGGAGGGTGGAGTATGTTCACAGCGCTGTGCCAGCCGAGCACATTCCCACTACAGAGTCATGGAAACTTTTTAACCTAAAGATTTTGAAGCACCAGCAGTTTCCTGCAGGAGAGTTTTCACACCGTGGGTGAAATAATACAGGTCTTTATTGTAATGTTATAAGAATACAATGTAAAAGGAACCCAGAGGTTTGATGAAATCCTCATCATCTGAAGCCAAAAGGGACACAAGGAGTACTTTTTTTTTTTTTTTATAAACCTTTTTTTTTTTTTTTTTTTTTTCTGGAGTTGAGCAACACAAAAGATCCACACAAACACTGATCAGTAAGAGGACACTTCTTTAAACGGATGAAAGATTTGTAATTTTAGAAAAGAGGGTCATCTATTCCGTTCACTTCCTTCTTGCTGGAAGGAAAAGAATAGGTGGATTCAAACTCAGGTTTTGTTTAGTGCAGGTTTCATATCTGATCAGATCACCGTGACTCGTACAGTAATAAACCTGTCTTTGAGAAGCAGAGATCATTATTAGTGGAAGTAATAAAACTAAATTTAAAGTTGTTATCAAAATAGCAATAATAATCCAGTGATATCAATTATTAATAAAAAAAAAAAATGAGGGGGAAGTTGTTTAGATTATTACACACATTTACATTTAATACCATAAATGTCTTTATTTAAATGTTAAAATATATTTTGCTAGTAATAGTGTTTATTAAGTAAAAGATCTAATTAACTCTTCCACCAAATGTGTGTGGCATGTTAATGTGAGTGAATATTTACTGTTGTCAAACTTCATGCATTAGTAAGTGAAAAGACAGACCCTGGTTTTTTATCAGGAGACTCATTACGTCCAGATAGTCGTGTGTCTGACAAGGCCTCACTTTTCCAAGAACTGGACTGAAACGACAATATGTGTGCGTACGTTTCTGTGTGTTTGAGTCAGTACAATAGTTTATCAACGGCTAACACAGGGTTGGCTTTGATAACACACGCTAACACACACTTTAAATTTGTGTGTATTTGAAAAGATTTCACATTAAATTAAATTCATTTCTACAACACTTTGACTTTAACCAGAACAAAACATTCACTTAAAGCCTTATTTTCTGAAAGACAATAATGAAATAATACATTTCATTTTTAGTGGAAATGTTTAAAAAAAAAAAAAAAAAAAAAAGATAATTGACATGTTATTGTCTTAATTATTATTACATTTAATTTGATAGTCACAATTGATGTGTTTATTTTATTATTTAATCACACGGGATGAGGCGCACAGAGCATCATATCAGTGTGAATAATAAGCCTGTGTCTGTGTGAATGTGATCGTGTCGCTACAAAGCTGCAGATACTTGCTCAAATGATTCCTCTTTGTGTCATAAACAGTTAGCAAACGTGACCTGATGTGAGGTCAGTTAAACTGCAGCACACACTGCCTGTCATTGTGTCTCTACGTCTCCACCCACTCTGTGAGCGGGGACGACTTTGACACCGTGTGGATTTGTTCTGGGCTGGGCAGGTCACGGCGGGTGCAGTGTAAAAGTAAGAATTAGTTTTATGTTGGTGTGAGGAGGAGGGCAGTTGAATGGAGGTTGTGTGTATGTGTGTGTGTGTGTGTGTGTGTGTGTGTGTGTGTGTGTGCTCCCCCAGGAGAAAAGAGGACTCCTAATCTGTTTTCCTGGCTCTTCTTTAAAGGGAGAGCAAGACACACTAGAGGCTTCCTCTGATCTGCTGCCCCATCCATCCCTCACTTTCTCTCTCTCCTCCATCTCTCCTTTCCTCGGTTCCATCATCTGTCTCTCGTTCTCTCTGCTTTTAGCCCTCGTTTTCTCGGCCCCCCGTCCCTATGCTCTCTCATCTGTTGTGTTGGCCCGCTCTGGTCTTTGTATGGCGACAGCCCCCATCTCCAGATACTGCCTAAGAGCTCTGATTCCACTTAATCACTCAGTTTTTTATTAGTTTTCCCTCGCAGGGTATTTTGTGTTCTGAATTGCGTTTATCTATTATGCTGTTTCAGATTTATTGCTTTAGGAGGCAGACTGTGTGGCACACTACCCACCAATACGGTACACGATGCTGTGATCTCTCTACGTCTGCCCCTCTTTATGCCTGTCTGCTTTCATCCCTTCAAAATTAAATGAACAAATACACAAAGAGGGTGCTGTGCCACATTCAGTCACAACTCATCTCATACTTTTTCCTCCACTTTTTTATTAGTTTTCTTTTAAGTATAGCAAGCACCCAAATGCATTTATTTATCGTGCAGCAAAGACCACAGGGGAAGAGTATGTGGCATCAGTTTCTCGGATGGTTCTCTTCACTTGGATCCATCTGTCCTGGCATCTTTTTGCGCCTCGTTGCTTTACTTTTCCAATTTCAAAATAAAGATGAAAGTCACAGGTATGGCTTTTTCTGTGAGCACAGATGTCTGTCTTTGAATGAATTTTCTTTAATTTGCAGCTTATTTATTGTGGCTTAGCAGTGACTGTGGCACTTTTAAATTACACTGTAGTCCAAACATGGGGGGGAAAAAAATACTGTTTATTATTCATTAATTAAGTGCCATTGAGAATTTTTAGCAAACAAGCACTAATGCTTCAGGTTATTTCAGCGCCATGGCTTTGCACTGCAGCCTGAACTGCTTATTTCTACTTAATTAGGAAACATGGCACACATGCTCATAATATTTTGCCCCAAAATGGCGGCACACCATCCCGACCCTCCATTTTGTTCTGTCACTGGATCCAGTCTGGATCCTGCACCTGACTTATTGGACCAGTGTTTGCATTTGAAAATACCCTCTCTCCGTGCCCCGCTGTTACTATGCATCCTCCCTAGGTTTATTGGTCAACACGAGTGTCGTTAACCCGCTGCACCAATGGCAAGGCTGTTTCTAACTGATGCTTCCTCCTTCCCGTTTCGCTTCCAGAGGCTTCCTGTGACCAGGGGGATGTGGAGGGTGGGGGGGCGTGCTGGCCATCACCCCACTCACCCCACACCAAATCCAGAACCAAACAAGAGACAGAAGGAGGAGCGGAGAAACAGTGATGGAGCAAAGATTTGGTTAAAACACAAATGGGTGACAAATTATAGGAAAACTGCACGTATTTGTGAGGTGTTGGTCTGTCATATATTGCCAGAATCACTTCAGTTTGCCTTGGCATTAATTCAACAAGTCTGTGAACTCTACTAGAGCAATGAACACCATTCGTCCAGGAGATATTCCCTCATTTGGTGTTTTGATGATCTTACATAGGTGTTGAGTTAGGCTGGGAACTGTGAAGGCCATAGCATATGATTCACATCATTTCTATGTTCATTAAACCATTCGGTGACCCCTTGCGCCCTGTGTGGATAGCATCAACAACGTGGAAGTGGCCAGACCAATCAAGTTTTTCCTTTAATTTGTCACCTGTCTCTTATTAAGACAAAGCAGGGATTGTGGTGGCTATATACAGAACAACGGCTCCTAATTATATTAAAAAAGAAAGAAAGAAAAATGAATATTCATGACCCTGTCCCTCCCATCCAAATTCAGCACCCTCTTCCTCCCTCCCCAACCAAATCCTCCCTCCTCCTAACTTCCTCTCCCCTCCATTGGGTGGCAACACTTGGTAGGGCACATGGTGAGACAGCTGTTGCAGGGCAACATGGGCATCTGTGGTGCTACATAGAGGAGAAGAGATGGTATGGGGGTGTGGAGTGTATGGTGTTACAGAAGGCATTAGGAAAGGGAGATAGGACCATGTCTCAGCTTTGTGTGCAGACGTGTGTGTGTTTGCGAGTGAATCTGAAAAATGGGGGGGTTATTAGTGGAACTGAGAGGAAAGGTTAAGAGGTAGAAAACAGGGGGCATACTTTCATCTTTGTCTGTGTAAGGCTGTCACTGAATAGTAGCACCTTGTCTTCCAAGCTAAAAGACATTAGCATAAGAACACTAGGATGGACCACTCCAAGACTATAGTTAGTGTGTTTCATTCTGCCCCCACCC
>JAPSES010000104.1:10594753-10616079 GCA_029822895.1 Maxillicosta whitleyi
AACAGCAAAGCTAAATGTGGCTTTTTCTCAGTACTATACATATAATATACATATGCATTTTTCTGTTTTGGTACAACTGAAATATATTAGAAATATTAACACAGCATTAAAAACAAGAATGTCAGAAATAGAACTCTTCTGGCAGATGATATGAGATTTAGTAACTTATAACTTGTGGTGTTTTAGATGAGGTTTTTTTCAACGCATCAAATGTTTCTTATTGTTTTGGCTGCATTTTGCCTCAGGAACACTGAGTACTAACTGTTGCTTATACGAATATTTAGATCCTATTTTTCGAGTTCATCCATACTGTACACAACACTCCCCTGTACGTTCTTGCTATATCTTAAAAAAGGGACTGAGTAACAAATTATGCTCATTACACCACTGAAAATACAACATAGCTAAAGGTGGGCTACATCTTTTGAACAACACTGTTTAAGTAATAAGACCAAGAATAAACCTGACAATGAACTGGTAACCCTCGAAAATTAAACAGTTCAGAAAATGAATGAATGAACAAAAATAGCAAAACAAAACAATATACAGTCAATTAAATGTATTTCAGGGATTTTTATGTATAAATAAATAAACAAATAAATAAATGTAATACTGCATTTAATTAAATATTCAAGTTATGTAAGTGACTTAAGAAACTGAATGTAGATTATTTTTGGCTAATGTTTTATTTTATGGAGTTGAAGTTTTAATGGATATGGAGTTGGAGTAAGGATAGGAGTAGGAGAAGCAGAAATAAGCCTCGGGCTTCAGCTTCTTCCTTTTTCATTGTTGTAATTGTATAAATTGTATGTTCTTTCTATGTACTACATGTTTTTGTATGTAACTGAAATGAAAAAAAAAAATCATTCATTCATTCATTCATTCAAGTTGCATGCCCAATTTATTACAATCAGATTTATATGACAAATCTGCTTTGCATGTGAACTGAAGTTTAAATATTGATTTCTGGGCCCACTTTCTTTAACTAGACATTCTTGAATAAAAGTTTATTTGTGTCAGTGTATTTAGTCGGACTGTTTGTTGGAGTCTGTGTAATGTTCAAAGTTAATGGTAGCTGAGAAGAATAGAGGCATTCAGCATAAATGTGAGCATTGGTGTGGTGACATTTTGTCTTAAATCTTCAACATATAAATCAGTCTAGAAGCTTTTTATTATCGGAGAAGGCATTAATTGTTTGAGATGATACATTCACTCATTGCAAATGAAATAGTAATTAGTATGCATATATTTCTTTATGCATTATTACATATTGTGGCTCTCAACCTAAGTGCTTCCAAATTAAGAATATTCTGAGATGTAAATACGTCAAATTATGCATCTTAAATGGGAATACATTTACATACTGTATGTTTCTAAAGTGAATTAGACCAACTTTAGCTGTAGTTGCTGTAATGATTCTGTGTACTAAATACCACATACTAAAACCAAAGTAGGATTTCATCCAATGACAAACTATGATGTTGTCCAGATCTGCGGGCTACACCTATCCCTGTCCTCCTCAGCACCCAACAGACAATCTGGCAGACAGGCCAGCAGCCAGCCAGAATGGCAGTAGGCTGGCAGGCTTAGCCCGGGGCACAATCTCCAGCAGCGCCAACTCTGACCAGCTGGTACGGACTAACACCACAGAGTATGGTGTTAGTCCACACTTGTACCACCATATCAGTGGGGAGGTAGATTTTAACCATGGTCCAGACCTGCTCACACCTTCAGTCTGATAAGCCCGTAGTGGTGAGACTTTAGTGAGAAGCTTCAATCTGGCCTTTGACTTAACAGGTCATTTCGCTGTTCCTCCTGGTGTATCCCTGTCAACCTCCCAGTTTCATCAGAAAGTTCATGGTGTGCCTCTAATGCCAAGTATTCAGTTCAGTCTGGTCCAATCCTCCATGACGGTTTAGCTCTACCAGAGCCCCAGGTGGCTGAGCAAAATCTGGTGGACTTTCACTTCTACTGCTATTTAGCGAAAGACTTAGCTGAACATAATTTGGTCTGTGAAGGCTTTGTGATCAAGAACAACCACACATGAAGTCAGGAATATGAGGTCCTCAACATCAAAATAGTTCAACCTGGGAATATTTGTTTTTTTGGCCAAGTACCTTAAGGCACAGAGGGTCAAATTTAGCATCTCACATGGTTAATTAACTGTATCTTCCAGCCTAGGAAATGCTTTTTGAAGTAAATGTGCAAAAAGAGACCTCACATCCTTGTTTTATAATACGGTTTCCCCTTGACACACCTTGATTGAACTGATGATATTGGTTTAGTTCAGCCGTCTGTGACATGCACCTCCCAACCATTTCCATGTCTAACAGTTAAAAGGCCTACACACACAGAGAAAGAGCAGGCAGCTCATTGTGCGTTTTAAAGCGCTAACTAGGCCACTTAGCACCCCGTGACGCTGATCTGATCCCTGAGGCGTTGAACTTGGCAGAGGGCCCGCCTCCTTTCGCTCCTTCCTTTCCTCTCGCCATGGGAACCAGGCCATCCTTAATGACGCAGGAGTGCTCCGCCGGATCCCACAATGCAAAGGGGGCTGACATCTGTCTTGCTAAGTGGTGCACTCTCTTGTGCACCTTGTTTGTTCAATCAACAACCCCCCCACCACCACCACCACCACAACTACTACTCCTCCCCTCCCTCGTCTATGCCCATTTTCTTTTTTCTTTCTTTTTTATCTCTTTTTCTTCAGAAAAAAAGACAAAAGATTGGAAGAAGAGTGGTACAGAGTTCGGAAAGAACAGTGAGATACTGAGATCATGAGTCTCCCATCGCCGCAATCATTACATGAAAACCTACCCTGACAACACACACAAATACAAAACTGTGCATTGGTTACAGACATCTGTTATTTAATGATTAAAATACAGCGGGGGCCAGAACATGATGCAGGTCTTAATAACTGACTGAGATTCTGTCATGGACCACCTCCACACATGAGCAGCGAAGTCGTGGAATCAGGTCACTATCAACTCTGTCAACTTCTGCATATGTACTTAGGAAGAGGCCTGTGATTAAGGGTGCCCCCTAATTCTTCATATTTAAGACCTGGGCAAATATTTGTCCCATCAATCTCAGAAAATATAGCCATCAAGGCAAGATGTTAATCACATGCTAATGGAATCCGGGGACTCAATGCACCCCCGTAGTGCAATGAGCGCTTTCACTTTTTCAGAAAGCCCACGTGAATGCAAATGGCCATCTAAGCAGTCATTTTGACAACATGCCAAGACAACGTAAAGAGCCCCCTTCTTTATGCTCCTCTGGGAATGTATGTAGGGACGTGTGGGATGAGTTCACTTTACCAGGCCCAGGTGCCAGGATATAAATGAATAATAGGTTTTATGGGCCCTAACTGAAAACAAAGCACATACACACATAGTCACACATACTCAAGTGCATCTGTGGTGAATGATGTTCAAATTCCCACATCTACACTGAAAAGAGATTGGGCATTAGAACTGGTGGTTCCTATACATAATTCAGGGGCCCATGCTGAAACAATTATGTTTGCTTACCGCTAAGTAGCTCAATAGCTCGTTTGCTCTCTAGTTGGGTGCTTTCAGATGTAAGTGCTACGTGCTAAAAGTCGCTGGAACAAGGCTTTTTAATAAAATATAGGAGCTGACACTTGAATACTTCAATACCAAAGTGGGTGGAAAAACAACAAATGCTCTTCATGCTTTTACTTGAGCTTGCAAGCAAACTAAATTGCACTACTAAATCTCATCTGTTGGCAGCAAACTATTATAATTAGCAAACACAGACAAAAGGAAAGTGGGCAGAAAGGCTCTTTATTGATGTTATTACAGGTCAGAGTATTTCAGTTTAGATGAAACTAAACAGTTTTTAACATGAAAGTCCAATGTGGACTATTCAATCTACTTCAACAAAAATGTGCATGTCCAAATATGGATCATTTTGTCAAATATCACTAGTGGAATATGTCACCAGAGCTCTCAGACACATACATACACACACACACACACAAAAATACATACGATATGTAAACATTGATTACACTTGCCATAATTATCACACAATTGATGAGATGTGAAATAGCGCTGTTATGTTGCCATGAAATGATAATAAAGTTGTGAATATTTTCCTCATCAAGTGTCATGTTGTTTTGTGTGTGGAAGCCACAGCAATCCTTTCCTCTCGTCCAGTTTCACATTTACACTCCTCCACCACCATCACGCGCTTCTGCCGGACCTCGGTTCCACAGCGTAGGGGAACGGTCACAGTGTGGGCTTTGGATGGAGCGCAACGGGAGCAGGGGGTCCGGCGATGGGGGCCCGTCCCAGTGCCCGACCTGGCAAACTCTCCCTCAGATGGAATGAACAAGGAGTTGCACTGGCCAAAGCACAAGTTATTATACACTGTGACTGTTTCACATCCGTCGGCTGTCACACGCTGGGGGGGTAAAACAGGAGGCAAAAATAAGGACATATGTTGGAATATAAGAAATGCTTTTTTTCACCTCTGATGAAGAATCAGTAGTATGTGTTAATGTAGGCCATGAACCATCACTGTCACTGCTATTCATCCACTAAAGCCATAATCAGCCATAATCATCAGATCTAACAATCATATTACAGTTTATTACAATAAGTATTAATTTCCTCAACATTTAACATTTTTAAAAGTAATTTAACACTATTTATTATTTTATTCTCTGCATTTTTCAGTCTTAAGGTTTTTTTTTTATTATACAAAAAAGAAAACTGATGAAAAAGTGTGAATGTCTGAATATCTAAATAGGTCATATCTGATGATGAAAAGTTGAGAAATTACATTTTACCTGAATTATTGACATTTATTAATAGGATTAGTGGATTAATACTTATTAGACATTTTCAGTTACACTTTCAGTCTAACCTACAGAGCATTTTCATGTCAAAATACAGAGAGATGAAGGGAGTTTTTTAAGAAAGTGTAACAACATCCTGGAACTCAGAAAATAAATATAACTATCTGAATTTTCAGAAAACCCAAAGAAACACATAGCTTTCTAAAGGACTTGTTGGCTAAGGATAGAATTCCGATCCCTAAATTTTACTAAATTATTTATTGCTTATTGTTATGAAACCAATAAATAAAAGAAAAAACATGGATACTGTCACTAAAGATTTATTGAAAAAAGAAGATGGAATAGTGACAAATTGTACCAAACTGCTCCTGTGCCCTTAAGTATATAGAATGTATCTATTATTTTGATTTCTTACATTATTTTAAAATTCTATCTTCTATTTATAATGTACTACAGAGCATATTCCTTGTATTTGTTTATATACTTAAATAAATATGATTCTGATTTTCATGCACATGTTCAAGCTGTTGATTTTTTTATGTCAGAGATAAAGGAAATAAATATAAAATCCTTATAATATAAATAAGTGTTGTCTTACCTGTGTGAATGGTACTGCAGTGCACGTCTGTTTGGTGTCCTTCAGGCTGATGGGCAGGGACGTGGCCATCTTTTCTCCTTTATCTATGACTCTCTGCCACATCTGCACACCTTGCCTCTTCTTCAGTTCCACCTCAGATGTGGTTTTAGTGTGCAGATAGTTCAGTGGATTCACCGAGCCTTTAGGGATCGGAGCAGGACCTGGACGCCCCTGAGACAGGAAGGCAGGGAAGGATAATCTGGAACTGAGAGAGGGGGCCCTTCTGGGGGTAGGGCCCCTTCTAAAGAGTCCGGACTGAGCCAGGGTATGAGGATCCAGCTGCACAACCTTAACTATTCCCCGGACAGGTTCATCAGATCCACCTCCAGATGATTCCAACTCGACCCGTGACCATTTCCGAGTGTTTTCGAAAACACTGTGAGGGAATGTGAGGCCTGGAGCAGCCCAGCTGGACAATAACATGAAACCGATGAGAGAAGCCATACTCACAAACAGACAATGGTTCTCAAAAATGACCGGGGAAATCAGGAATATTAAGTTAATTCACAAGTCGGGAAAAATAAAAGTGGAAAACCTGGTGTTTGGTCCAAGGTTCCAAAGGGTAACCTTGCTGTCGGTGCTCTATCAGTGTGACAAAGAGACTCTTTTATACAGTTGGAGCCAGTTCTCACCTGTGTTTTAATGCGTAAAAGGTGTCACAATTCCCACACCAGACGAAACATCACACCAAGCTTAAAAGTACAGGTAGTGGATAGCTGCCAGACTGGACGGATTTCAGTTTAAGAACATGGTCATAAAAAATATCATCTGAAATGTTGGACTTTGAGGTTTTATTGCATTGAAATGTTAGATTTTGTGGAAAATACAGTTCTGTTTTTTGATTTTAGTCATTTCTGTTCAGATGGTTTTGGTGTAGAGTTAGTGCTGACTAATCTACATCTGTGTGGACAAAGAGAAAACAACATATATTTTCTATGGCATTAGGTCAAACTCATATCATCTGCTACTTATTGAAGTTTTATTGATTAAATGTTCATGTTGTTTATAAGTATCAGATAAAGTCCCCAGAGGTGATAAGTTGGGTTGACTATGACCCATCACACCATTCACACTGGGAAACATGACATTAGATTGAATTATCATAGTTACTAAATAAATGTGACATTAATTAAATAAACTAGAAGTATTCTTTAACAAACATTAAGATGAATTAAATGCCATCATTAAATTACTTACTGATTATATTTTAGTACTTTTCAATAGAAAATATAAAAGAGAAAACAGAATCATTTATTTTATTTAACTCACAGATTTTTGCTTCTCTGAAACATTTCCTAAATGTATATAAAGTTTAATGATAGTTTACTGATGAATACATTTACCAATAATTCTGATAAATCGTTTGAATTAAATAAATTGACGTAACAAAATGGCACTTAATGTTATTCTGTAGATTATAATTTCTGGAAAAAAGATATGAGATAGTAAATACCAAAATGATTTGTATAAATCTAAAATCAGATTTAAATCATAAGATCTAAAATGTCAATATGCAGATGCAATATTTTGTTAATTTTACCACATATTTTACAAATATATAATTATTTCCTAAAACAATTTTTTGACTATAAACTACATTCTATTAATAATAAATAATGTCAAATAAAAAATAAATTAAAAATACAAAGAGTATAAAAATAAGAATATGATTAAAATCCCAATCAACAAACAAATGTAATTTGTCATTTATCATTTATTTTTCACCAACAAAATAAATCAAACTGAAACTTTATATGGATGATATGTGATGAAAACTCTTGCTAAAATGTTTTGTACACTGAATTTGTAAATGTATGATTTTTTATCAACCTCTAACCAAAAAACAGTTCATATGTTTTAGTTAATGATAAAACAGTTTTGTCAGGAAGATGACGCAGTTTATAAAGTTTAACAATGAAGCCCTTCTTATTCAGGAAGAGTTCCTGTTACGTTCCACCATAAAACACTAATGACTTTATGCTCTCTGAGTAAACAAGAAGTCTCCTGTCCATTTATTCCCACAATCAGCCTCTCAGCCTCTCCCTTGATGTCCCATTATTACACCATTAGAGTTCAATGTGCTCCGTCACCTGTGACGTGATCACTCATTGTTCTGTTGGTGGCCGGCCGGCTATCAGTGCCCCCACAGACAGGCTGTTTGACTTTCTCATAGAGTTCTGAGCATTAAGACGCACTGCCTCCACTCCACGTCTGTTTCCCACTAACATGGACACATTCAAACCCAGACTGGTGCAGATTAATAACACAGGATGCTTAAGATAAAGACTTTCTTGTCTTCACCAATGATTCACACTTTATTCTAAAATGTATAATTTTAAAAAAGCACATTTATACATTCTTAGATTATCTGTCCTCTAGTTGCAGAATAAGATTTCCCACAAGAGGGCAGACTTTACAACGTGTTGTACCCTCCTCCTAACTGGTGAAATAAAAAGGCCCCTTCTCAGTTAATAATTCACCACAGTGGATGTGATTGCCACAAAACATTGTGTTGAAATGTTGATTCCTTTCTTTTTACAATAACCAGATCCTAGCGCTGTCCCTCAGCTGCAGGTTCTAAACACAGTTTACTGTGGAACATGTTTAGGTCTTACCTGAACAAGACAAATATTTTCAGAAAAGCAATCTCAGTTGAAATATTTAGATTTTTCTTGGTGATGAACTTATATAAACACAAGCATATTTTCATTTACCCAATCTGCTTTCCAATCTGCTGCTTCTGAATAAATATGTAAACTGAAACTTTTAGCTCTTCTGAAACAAATCAGACTGATATTCATTAGTAGGCTAAGTTCTTTTTTCTTTTTTTTTTTAGTTTTCTGTATAATCTTAGATGTAAGAATGTATTTTTTATTTTGCGTATTTTTATTTGTATGGTGTTTTTATGTTACATAGTTGTAACCCTTGTGTATTTAGTGTGTTTAGTGCTGCTGCTGCTGGATTTCCCTCAGGATCAATAAAGCATCTCTAATCTAATCTGATCTAATCTGATCTAATTAGCCTTAATTTTAGACTTGACTTGATATACTGGGTTCAACTATACAAACACATATAAAACAGACACAAACATCACTGTCATGAGTTACATTTCAGTGCGTTGCCAAGCAATTTGAGCGTTATAACAGAAAGGGAGGTACATATTTTCACATTATGATGCTATGCAGGTGAGTCATACTGAAATATTGGCAGAGCATGTGACACAAAACCTGCTACTGCAGCAACCACAAATGAGCTCACTTTTAATTTTACTAATCATATACACCTATTAACTTTTATGCAGTTATCAGATTTGCATGGTTTTAAGTCTACTGAAATCTATCAGCAGCGAATAAGTGGATGAAAATGGATTTGGTCACACTAGAAAACACAAAATACAGCAAACCTGAGCATAAGGCCTGACCATATGGGCCTTTCCTAAATGGATATCTTAATTATTTAGAGTTAAACGCTTCCTCCATGAACTGTAATAACGACCTGCAACACCTGCAACAATCCACTACAGAGGATCTCCATGTTTGATAGATTCTAAACATTAGACGTGATACTGATAACATCTGTTAACAAAATGACTTACACTATGTGGAAAAAGTGGTTTTAAAAAGGACCATGAATTTTGTGAATTTTATGTGTGGTTGTGTTTTTTATAGCCACAAAAATCTGTTTATTCTCATAGCAGATTTGTTTCTCTTCTTTTCTGTTCAACCCATAAAGACCCAAACATCCACCAGAGATCAAATTATCTACTGATCTAAACTGGTCAATACCACTCGATCCATTAGTTCTATCAATCTATGTAAAAATAACTGATGTAAAATGCAGTTTGTCGTCTTTTCATGCTCATCAGATACAACCCGTTTGGATGTTCAGAGGCTTTACAGTGAACATGGAAACATTGTCATCCACTGCAACATTGATTCATAATCAAAACCCATGGAGTTGGATCAATGACTGTGATTGGAGACACTTGGTTTATGTTCAATTAATGATCCTTTTTTGACAAAAAAGTAATGTTTTCTCCAGTTTTCTCTGTTTATGACATAATAACCCTGTACTTTAATCTGAGCCTTAATGAAAATCGACATGATCGGTAAATTAAATATAAGAAAATAGATGATTTCCACTGAAAATGTAAAATACAGGGCATACTATTATAATATAATGGTGATAAGTCATTTAGGAAAGATTAGAGAAAATGTTTTTTGGGAACTGACACAAAAGTCACAGTGGTTCTATATGGGTGAAAAGGGTCGTATGTTTTAAACACACTTTTATTAGTTTTTGGTTCATTTATTTTTTTATGTATTTCTAATAGTTCATAAAGTTTGAATTTGAACCCTCCAGGTGCTGCAAAGCTATATTTATATTAATTTTCACAAAATTCTAGTGTATTTATACAACCTGTTTTAATTCCTGCTTAATTTGTTACATCACAACATTTTTACATATAAGGTCAAGACATCCGATGACATAGCAGGTTGTATTCCAAACTGAAAATATATCAAAATTTTGAGCCGATTACGTAAAAATATTCACTTGTTGGTTGAACAGGACAGAGCAGTACGACCAATGACCCAGAGGGGGTGGGGCATGAAGTGGCTCATTTGCATTTAAAGGGCCAGCGCTCAAAACAACCTTTCTGGTGTCATTACTCAGAAATAAGGTGAAGATGGACCTGTGGAGTTGAATCAATAAAGAATTCAGACCCAAGCAGAACATTTACAGTTTATGTAGACCACAGGGAAATGTTTTAAAATGCACGATTCCATTTTTTCTTTTCTTTCTTAAAAAAAAAAAGAGCAAAGATCAGTATTTTAAGACTTTGGAAAAGCCTACAAAACAACAGTTAATATTCAGGACCTTATAAACTAGACTAAATCTAAGACAAATCCTACTTCAGTCATCAGAGCTAAGCATTCAGGTTGAAGTTAATAAATTTTATGGGCTAATTAAACACTAACATGTCCCAGTTGAAGGTCTGTCAGTGTGTGAACTGGAATAAACTTTCCACTGTTGTTATTAATTGCAATTGTTTCATCTTTATCTTATCGTCCTTCTATTCATGATAGTAACTAAAAGGGTCAGTGTTATTATATTATCATATATCTTATGCATAGGTCAGTCTAATATAATTATTTTTTTACGATTATGACACGTTATTCTTCACTTTATCTCAACAGCCTTTGCTACACGTTAATCAAACCATATCCAAATCCACATCAGTATTTCTTTATTTCAATTTGATCGAACATACAAAAATATTTCTATCTATCATGTTATTGCAGTTTATATAAGGGATGCAGCTGAAATGTGCATCATCAACAATGTTTCAGCACATACAAAGTCAGCTGATCACAACATTTTTAAAAACATAAATAAAATGTACACTGAATACGTAATGACACAATTACAGAGCTCATCAAATACAAAAAAGAAAACAAAATTTGTACATTGGAAACAGTTTAGAGGCACAGATATTACAGTGTTGTTATGTCATTCACAAGAGGACCCATTAAGCCTTGGTGCCAACATCCTTGTAGAGGACCATGGACACCACCATGGCTGCAACCTGCAAAAACAGCAAATACACCCAGGTTATATAAGATATATATTGCTAACATTATGCATGATATATTATTTGGAATTAAATATATAAAATTTGTGCAATTTTAAAGCCAATTCAATAAACTGATATTGCAAATAACTTAGTCTATATACAGTCCCGTTGCTACAGAACTGACATGTAACAGAGCTCCTTTCCTGCCATTATGGACTGAAAGCTGTTGTCACAAACAGTTTCAGAGTTTCTACGCTCTTTTTTCAGTAGTTTGTGTTTTCACTGTCACTATGATGTTTTGTTTTTGTTTTTTTTTTATCAAAGGCAGGGGTGTCAAACTCATGTTGGTTCAGGAGCCACATCCAGCCCACTACCACTCAAAGTGGGCCGGGTCATTAAAATAATAACATAATAATATATAAATGATATCAGTTATGCAATTTTATGTGTAATTACTATGTTTTAGCATGAAAAAAGTAAAAAACAAAACAAAACTATTATTGTTTACATCTACAAATTATCCTTTAAAAACATGAACCATGAACAAAAAGAAATATATTAAGAAAAAAGTGCAATTTTTATTTTATTTATTTATTTATTTTTACAATTTATACCATTATTTGGTAAGCGGTTGAAAATGGATGGATGGATGGATGGATGGATGGATGGACCATTATTTGGCCTCAGTTCCTCATTTTCACATGTTCATTACAACTTACAGATCACAGTGGATCTACAAATACACAAAATATTTAATAACAGGTAGAATATTGGTGTGATTACACTGAATTCTCTTGAGACATATCAGGTTGTTCATATTTGTTCATATTTTTTTGTTAAAGGCTAATCTGTAAATGTAAAATTTTTCGTGTAATTTAACTTTTTTAAACACTAAAACAAAATAGGGGAAAAAATATGCAGATTTCATTATTTATAGGTTATTATGATATTGTTTTATTGGTCGGAACTAAAATTATTTTAACATTTTTGATTGTTAATATCTTCAGTATAATTTTTGTATTTCACTAATTCATCCCGCGGGCCGGATTAGACCTTTTTATGGGCCGGTTTTGGTCCCGGGCCACATGTTTGACACCCCTGATCAAAGGTAACTATTTAGCATGGTGCTGTGGGAGTGTCAGGTGCCAGACTCAGGGCCATCTGTAAATATTTATGAGTAAGATATTAAACATTATCTTAAAGCTTGACCTTTCATAGTCATTTTTTGAACATCGCTCTTTTTCTGGTCTCGTCCATTTCAGTTGGTGCTTCTAGAAGTGATCAGGTGACATATCTTTAAACCAATGGTGTCAAAATCCTTTTAGTTCAGGGGCGGCATACACTCTACAAAACTACATTATGAATAATGATATCTTGTGTTTTTACATCTAGTAGGTATCCTTGTGTGAATAACATGAAAAACCATAAACAACCTAAAGTTTCGAAATAAAAACAAATGCGATTTTAACAGTATTATACCTCAGGTGATCAATTACACATTTAAAAATCTGGATCTATAAAGTCACAAAACATTTAGTAACAGGTATAATGTTGTATAACATTGCACTTCTCTTAAGATATTTCATGTTGTTCATATTTGTAATTTTACGTTTTTCTTTACACTAAAATAAGGAGAAAATTTTGGAGTTGTCATTTATGGTTTATTATTATAGTATTTCACTTGTCCAACTCATTTGAGATCATACTTTTCTGTATGTGGAACCTGAAATAAAATAATTTGAACATTCTTTATTGTTAATATCTTCAATGTAATTTCTGCATTTCAACCATATGTTTGACACCCCTGTTTTAAACCATTAATCAGTCAAACATAAAAAAATAAAATAAAAATACAGCTCCATAGTTACAGATAACATGTTAGCATGTTTTACTACCTTTAGACTTTGAATGAAGTTTATAATTTTGCAGAGTCAGAAAGTTAATGCTTAGCATCAGCTCACATCTGACCTCCCAGGTTCTTGGAATCCTGCCACTTTTGTCCAAATATGGCCACTTCCAGCTCCAGGTTAAACCACAAACTACTGGCTTCAAAACAGAGTTTCATAAACTAATTGGTGACATCACTGGTTCTCTGTTCACTATTTATATCCAAACTGTGACATAACTTCATCAGGCACCTGTGTGACAACAGCATTTGACAGTCTTTTTTGTGTAAAAATGGTTATAATGTTATTTTCCTCTAATCTCTCCATCCAAACTATTGATTGCTGTAAAACAACCTAAATGGATAAAATGTCAAATGTTGCAGCAGCACAGTTAAACCATTGCCATTTGGACTGAAAGTGGCAGAGGGACACCTCTTTGCTTCTATATTCTATATAAAAACTCATTAATAGAACAATACTTTAACCCATAAAGACTCAAACAACCACAGACGACCAAAACCATCCTCTGATCTAAAATGTTTAATAATTTCTGAACCACTAATCTTATCAATACATGTAAATAACTGGTGGAAAATACAGTTTGATATCCATGGTCATCAGATATGACCCATTTGGACATTCAGATGCTCTTTATTTACTGTGGAAACACATCATATTTTAAAACAATGGTGTATGGACACATCTGGTATAGGTAATTATATTTTTTTCTAAAAAAAAAAAAAAAAAAAAAGGCACTTTTTCTCTTCAGTTTTCTCTGTTTTTGATATATTAACCCTCAAGGTGAACCTGAGATTTTATGAACATCTATAATCAGTAAATTAAATATAGGAAAATACATGATGTTCACTGAAAAAACACCAAATGATAAGTCACTGAAGAAAAGTTATAGGGCCCCTGGCATGAAATTTAAATTTTTTAGGTTTTTGATTTTAAATATGTGTTCCTCCAGCCTACTACTGCCAATAACTCCACTTTTTCCCCCCGGTTTTGTACGTCACTAACTCGGCACAAACTCCACCCTCACACTTTTGACAGCAGACCAGGACAACATGGAAGCAGGAAAAGGCACAGAAACTGCTCTGTACCTGAGGACAAAGGACAACTAGAGCCTGTTTCTTCTGCCTACATAGAAAAGCTTGTGGTTGGAGTTTATTTGTGCAGGGAATGTGCCCAAACAACTCCCAAAACATGTGGTAGTTTGTGGCAAACTTTTTGCAGACTAGGCCTATTGTTTTAGCAACTGGACAAAACAGGTGTGGATTAATAGGACATCTTACACCGGGATCGATACCAACTATGTCTGGACCAGCAACTACCGTGTCCAAGTAAGTCTATTTTTATTTAAGTCTATTTTCACTGTAGTTTCCTTCAGTTGTCATATATTGTGTCCTTGTTCGAGTCTTCGTAGCTAAAAGCCCGGTGGGTGTAACACTGATGCTAGCTCAAAGCATGTGAGGGAAATATAAGTGACACGTGTTGTGCAACTCTTTACAATTATAAACAAATACTGTCTGTAATTTTGCGTTATCGATATCTCTTTCCCATCCTTGAAATGAGAGAAACTTGTGTCAGTATTTCGTCAGGTGTGGACGTGAAAATCTTAGTTGTAAACAGAAGAACATGGAATCAGGCGAGCCTTGGCCACGCCCACCAAAAATCAGCTAGTTTATGCTAGGCTAACACTAGACCTTCAGCTAGTTTTATGCTAGGCTAACACTAGACCCTTAGATGGTTTTATGCTAGGCTAACACTAGACCCTTAGCTGGTTTTATGCTAAGCTAACACTAGAACTTCAGCTAGTTTTATGCTAAGCTACCACTAGACCTTCAGCTGGTTTTATGCTAAGCTACCACTAGACCTTCAGCTGGTTTTATGCTAAGCTAACACTACACCTTCAGCTGGTTTTATGCTAAGCTAACACTAGACCTTCAGCTGGTTTTATGCTAGGCTAAAACTAGACCTTCCTGCAACTCTGTTGATACAGTATTAGAGTGCCCAGAACATGATTAAAAAAGACACTAAATTCCATGTCAGCTGCCCTTTAAATATAGAAAAAAAATATTTTGGAACTGTCACAAAAGTAACACTGGGTCTTTATAGGTTAAATAAGGACCACCAGAACACTTATGAGGGGGTCCATTGAAATCAGCTGAGACCAGAATGATTCCTGGAAACCATTATTGTTTAAGTATCTTTAAAGAGATGTTCAGTCTACATCTATGGGAGCCATGTAAATGAAACTGAGGATCAAATGTGTTACATACAGTGTTAAATAGTAGAGTAAAAATATTCCTTTGGTTTACACAATATAAAGAAACTGCTGTGATAAGATATAGATGTGTGGCGTACCTCAAGAGCAGCGATAACCAGAGCCACCGCTGCAATAATCACTGCATTTTCCTCTAAGAACTCCACCAGTTTGCTGTAGCAGCCACCAACGATCTGGAATAACATCAACAGCAGAGGTTAAGGATCACTGTAAAACTATCATTTATAATGATTTTACTGCTGACCAGAATAGAATGGACACTCACTGATATCTCTGCATTGACTGTACTGCATGCTGTATTCTCAAATAGAGTACTATTACAGCATTGGGGAGGGTAAAAGTGTCCCCCATGTTGAATGTAAAAAGGAGAGCCATCAAAGTCAGTGTAGTTGTTGAATCCACAGCACTCAAACTGGAATGTAAACATAAAGTGTTATTGAGAAATTCCACCATGAACAAATACGGTTCTGTAATATTTGAGTCAAATTTAAAAAAAAAAAACTCACTGTATTTAGTTTTTATGCTTTATAATTTTTGGCAGAAGTAATAAAACAAAGCAAGTAACTTTTCTGCAAAATCACGGAAATAGACTCTCACAAATATTACAATGTTTTGAGAACTGCGGTCAAACATGGGATTATATTTTAGCTTATGATGAAAACAGGACACACTGTGCATTTACATAACTTTGTCTCATTTCCCTCTGAACTACTGATAGACACAACATTGAAACAAAGTACCTCTGTCATGGTGACGTTCCACAGGGAGGTCACACCATTGTCCGCTCCATATTTTTCAGAAATATCTTTCCTGATTTGATTCTCCAGACTTCCAATCAGCTCCTCAGCCTGAGAAAGACAAGTGGACCCTTCTGTAAAGTGTTTATGACATTTTGTGAAGGTCTTTGTGGATTAAAAAGGGTTCTGTGAGAGTCACTTACCAAACCCTGATAGACCAGCAGAATCACAGCTCCTGCAACCTCGATGATGAAGATAACTAGGACAATAATGAAGAACTGAAAAAGAAGGGGAAAGGCCACAGTTAAACACTGGCAGCAGTGTGATGCACAGTTAAAACCCAAGTCAAACTGAATAAGACACAGGTTCAGGATAGAAGAGGTAAATGAAATGTCCTTATCTTTAAACCAAGAGCCAAACCATCAAATATTTAACACTTTTCAGGACCTCGGGGCACCTAAGGGCGCAGATACGTAGATATAATCTTAACACAATGGAGGACAAACAGGTTCAGAAGGTCATTTCTTCTTACTGATATCAGCATTATAAATAACATAATGTAAAATGGAATTTATATTGGTGTTGTTGGTTGATTGTTGTTTGGTTGATGGTTGATTGATTATCACTCGAGAATAATAATGATGACCTATACCTTGAACATCACAGGGAAAATCTGACCTGTATTTGAAGTAATCACCAAGCACATAAATCTGTTGAGTAATTATGCACAGATAACTGTGTTTATAGACCACATGCAACATAAAATATACAATCTGTTTTTGTTATTAAACACATAACATGTACACCGTTGCCCATCACGTTGGAGTAATTCTGTTTTCACACACATTGCTCTTTGTCTTCTTATCCATACACATCAGTACTAATCACCACTGACCCCACCCCAACTATACATTATTTATCAAGAATAAATCACATTATCCCAACTTGTTGCTTGTGATTAACACAGCAGTAGTTCATAAGTACTAAAAATGTGACCCATATCATAATCAATACCCAACCAGCTGGTGGTAGGCACTCCAAAAAGGAAAATGAAGGGTGTTTGTTTGATGCTGATGATGAAATTTGCTTCATATTTTACACCTAACTAGTCACAAACAGAGGTTTATTGTAACTTTAATTTAATCTTACTGCATTTAATTCTCTGTTTATATTTGTACCCCCCCCCCCCTGTTTTTTTTTTTTTTTTTTTGCAATTAGAAATTGACCTAAGAAATGATGCTCACCAGCAGCAGCATGCACCTGCTCTCCCTTATGGCTCCACAGCAGCCCAGGAAGCCGATGACCAGCAGCACAGCGCCCACAGCGATGAGCAGGTAGCTGACGTTGACCAGCTGGTCCAACCCTGGTGGGGCGCCCTCCACTTCACTCAGGAAGCCCAGCAGGGACCCGGTGTCCACTTTCGCCCACACCCCCACACCCAGGATGGCTGCACCTGCCAGCTACAGAATGAGAGCAACGCAGATGTTACAAGTGAGTTTTTTTCCACAGTGAAATTAAAGCGTGAGCTGAGCTGATGAATTTCAGCCAGAAAAGTTCAGTCAAACTGTTGTTTGAGCAGTCAGATTTTATACTTTTAACTGATATAATATATGAAAAACCTGCTGATCCATTAATCCTATCAATCCATGTAAATAATTGGTGTAGAATACAGTTTGTCGTCTTTTCATGATCATCAGATATGACCCATTTGCCCATTCAGAGGCTCTATAATGATTGTTGATCTTCTACAACATTGATTCACCAGTAAACCCATGGACTTTGATAATTGACAGTAGAAGGAAACATTTGGTTTATGTTCAGTTAATTAGATATTTTGCTGAAAAAGTCACATTTTTGTCAGTTTTCTCTGTTTTTGGTATAATAACTCTCAACTTTATTCTGAGCTTTTATGAGCAACTACATGATCAGTGAATTAAATATTGAAAAAAATGCCAGATTTTTACTTAAAAATGCAAAATACAGAGGAAAATATTATAATAAACATTGATAAATTACTTAAGAAATTTGGGAATTGTTTTTAAAAAAGCATTGTGTCTTTATCAGTTAAACTGAGGCTTATCAATAAAGATAAGACACGCACACAGTTTCATGTTTAGCCATACAAACCCAGTGGGAAAAACTAAGATCTATATGAAATAAAGGTTGACAACACCAGCAAAACTGATTTCAACTTACAAAGATGGCACCATTGAAGATGAACATCATGATTTTGAGGAAGCCCTTGCAACACATGTTGGCGGATGTTTTTCACACTTCTGGAAAGTAAAAGAAATGATTGTTAATTCAGCAGGAAATCCAACATGGTCACTTCCTTATTCGAAGGTAAAAGGGGGATTTTGGAAAAGTGCATAACATTGCATTTCAGTTAACCGTGGAAATCAATGGCTTGAGGCTGACTTTACAACACAGTAAAGCATTGACACGGGTCAAATGGCATTTACTTTAGTTATACATTAACAAAGGTAACAGGCCACAAGGCAGGAGAGGGGTTTAATCTTCTTTAAATATGGCAAGTTTTTCACATTGACGTAATCAAGGGTTTCGCCTAAGCCGTGAGATAATTTTCTTGTTTCCGTGTTGTTATTTTTTTTTTGTCTGTGTTTCACTCAAACAAGATCAAGCATCTATCTGAATCACATGATCTATTTGCATTTTTTATTTCTTTATTTTTTCATATCACATATCAGACTTGGTAAAGTGGGGAACTTTTTTTTTTTGTTACTTCCTCGACTAATGAACTTCTGTATGTGTTGTAAAAGTTCATCATCAGTGGTACAACACTATATTAATCTTTATAAATGTGCCCCTAAAAACAAAGATCGAGATGCCATTAATCCTCACATGACGTCAGATGAGTGCGTAAGTGGTTTCAGCTATCAATTCTCCATGGTAGTCACAGTACAAGTAGCACAGAATCATAAAACACTCATATGAACGCTTGTGACATTGCACAACTTAGTTTTCTTCTGTTCTGTGTCAGGAATGAGCTGAGTTTTACTGTTATTGATTTTTGTTCCTTATTGCGCCTTTTACTGTCACTGACGGTGGAAATCTATTTGGTGACCCTACCTTTGTTCCCAAAGACAATAAAAGTTTTCAATAAAACACTAGAAAATCACATGTTTTTTCCTCAATCTTTTTCATTAAGGCTCAGAGGTGACAAAGGCAGCAAAGAGCAGAATATGATTTGAGAAGTAACAGCAAATTTAATTGCTGCTTAGAGAGAAGTTGCTGTTAGCTGTTACACAGAATGAAAAGGACAATAAAACACTGTCATTGTAACACAAGTAAACCACCAGGAAATGACTTAAAATAGATCAAATGACATTATTTGCACTTGGAGGTGGAATACAGCTACATGCTTTCACAAAATTGAGATACTTGTTATTTACATTTATATTTCTATTATATGCAACTTTATATTTTTACTCCATTACAGCTTAGCTTTAGCGTTTTATCAGATTTACATTTTTTTTAATGCTATTTCCCATCTTGTGAAAAAAAAACCTCCATGTATCCACATCTTTCTGGCATGTTGAAATGTTATATTTGCGTTAAACTTCATTTGTTTGGCTTCACAAAGCTGAAAACAGGCCTAAAAATATGTTACAGAACGTGGCAGATTAAGTGACCCAGACGTATATGAAGCAGGTAAAATGGACTCATGTCAACTTCATGTTTTCAGTGTTGTATTAAGACTTTTTCTCAAATAAATGCTGCGAATAATACATCACACACACACTTCATTAATTAGTAGGGAAGTGATCTTTATCCTAAAATACAACCATTAACTAACTAGTCCATCCAGTGCAAAGTCATCCATTCATTCCTCATGTCCACATTTTTTTTTTTTTGTTGAAAATACCTGATAATGTTCTCATCTCCTTCTAAATAATGTGTTTTTAGTTTGTTTCAGATCTTATATAACATTCTTTTTGCTTATGAAATAATGTGTGAATAAGAGTAATAGGAACAGAAGTCGTACCTGAATAAAAGGGTGTCTGTCGCTGATGTCTGAAAAGTCAGGAGTGTCTGCTCAACAAGGCTTCCACGTGCCCTTTTATCTCTGCACAGGTTTCATTCACACACACGCACACACGCGCACACACACACACACACACACACACAAATATCGGAAAAGTGAGTTCATGCCCTTCACGTCACTGACTTTATTTTGGAGGCGAGCAGCATTTCCTGGTGCAAAGTCCTTTTCAAAAATAGACTTTTATTACCTGAAACTCTACAACCAACATACGGTTAAAGTAATCATATTGATGTTCAATAATCATTTGTGGAATTCAGCACAGAACCAGACATAGGACCATTAAAACAAACAAACAAACAAAAAAACAGAAAAGCATCTCAATTAGTTATTTTATGTCGAGCAGAAACTGGGGATTGGTTTAAAAATGTAACATATGACAAAGTAACTAATAAAGTAAAAAAAAATATCCACATAAAAGTAATTAAAAACCCATGTTCAAAAGGGAGTCGGAAGTAGAATAAAAATCATGTATATGTTTTTATTTCACAGTGTACTTAAATGAACACCTCTTTATTTGTGTTATTTATGTGTTAAATTATAAAAGTTCCTAATAAACCAGCACCTCAGTCCTGATTGAAAAGTCATTTCTTCATCCTCGTGCACTTTCTTAAACAAATGCCTCGTACATGTTTTTAAACTGCTACGTATTTTATTTCAACAGTTAATGTATCCCACAAATTCACCCAAGAAACTGAAATATACAGCACTGTGGAAAAAGTCTTCGGCCTCCTTTTAGCTTTGTTGTTTTTTTCAGGGTTGAATTGATTATACATATTTATTCTTCTCTCTATTCTCTTTTCTACACATACAGTAATGAAATACATTGAATTCCTGCACAAAAAATAGAACTAAATATGTCCTAAATGTTAAAGTCACTATTTATTGTGACCCTTGACACAAAACAACGCAAACAATTAAAACATCTGACATGTGTTGAATAAAACCTGGTATAAAACGTCAGAAAATTAATGCAATACATCGCATATTATCTGAACATAAGGGTTAAAGACATGTTAAGTACTTTGGTTAATAGACACTGTTTTTCCATGTTTTTCCTGCTGTACATCACATTTATCCAGATTGGATCTTCACTCATAAAGACCCAAACATCTAGCATCGACCACTGATCTAAACTGTTTAATACCTGTTGATCCACTAATTATATAAATACATGTAAAAAAAAAAAAAAAAAAAATGGTGTAAAATGCAGTTTGTCATCTCTTCATGGTCATCAAATATGACCCATTTGCTCTGTAGTTACCATGGAAACACTGTCATCTTCTACAACATTGGTTCACCAGTAA
>JAPSES010000104.1:10657494-10681457 GCA_029822895.1 Maxillicosta whitleyi
GACCAGAACTGGGCTCACAGGACACTGTCGGGGGTAAGTCAGTGTGGATGTACTACACTGATGAGGGGGATGAAATATAGATTCATGTCAAAAATCCCGAACTATCCCTTTAACATGACTTCTGGGACAGAGTTAACATTCAAGAAACACATTATCTGTGGCGAGGGTCTTTTGTGTTGTTTGCAGCCACTATAGGATGGAAATAGCGACTCATTTGGCTGTAATCTGGTCTCCCCTTTGACTCCAAATATCACACACATAGACAGTGAATACATAGCACATAAACCTCAAATCATGTGTATGTGGTATGTATGTGTGTAAATCTGAAGCCTTAACATGCACAGTATAGCTGTGACCACGTTATTGTTGTGTATTTTGTTTGTTTGTTTGTTTTTTTTAAAGAATTTGGTGGAGTTGAAGATTGAGGGATAAAACTGGAAAAAAAACTACAAACACCAATCACATCCACTAACAGTGTAATAACACCACCAAGTAATTTCAGCTACTTAATAAATGATAAAGCTACTCTATGATCTGACATTTTTACACTTTTCTTTTCTAATCTTAAAATGCTCCTAATAAGCGAGTGGCAAACTTAAATGGAAAGGAAATCCACTCGAATTTGAAACTCAAAAATTTTTCATTCTCATGTATTTCTGATAAAAGTCTGACTAATCATTTAAGCCGAGCTTCCTGTCTGTCACCCATTGCCTCATCCCATGTCAGTTGCCTACTGCTGTCATCACTTGTGAGTCGCCGCTGTAGCAGCGTGGCCTTTGAAAGATATCAAGGAACGGCTAAGAACTTTTAATGACCGAACAAGGCGAGTCACCACTTCTACCCCCAACTGCTCACACAGAGAATAAGATTCACCAAAAGACTGAAGCAGAAAAAGCTGCCCAAAAGAGAATGCTCGATGTGGCAAGAGGCAAGACACGTATATATTAGGTTTGCCTTTGAGTGATGGAGGAGGCTAAAACAGCTTCATGAGATGGTTGTGGAGTTTCTGCTGGACAGATACTTTAAGTTTGCCTAATTATAGAACACAACATTACATGTGATAACGCAGCATCCGGATGCTATCAGTTACTATATTTCTGTAATGTTATGTTATTTGAGTAATGGACTCTTGTGGACTCTACTGGTCTTTAACTGGACTTTACTGGTCTCCACTGGTCTTTAACTGGACTTTACTGGTCTCCGCTGGTCTTTGGACTCTACTGGTCTGTGCTGGTCTTTAACTGGACTCTGCTGGTTTCTTCTGGTCTTTAACTGGACTCTACTGGTCTGTACTGGTCTTTAACTGGACTCTACTGGTTTTTAACTGGACTCTTCTGGTCTTTAACTGGACTCTATTGGTCTTTAACTGGACTCTACTGGTCTCTACTGCATTCTGCCAACATTTTCTACATGTGATTTTTACAATGGCTTAAATCAGATGTTGATAAGTGGTCTTTAATTTTGAGTGTAACCAATGAAATTATTGCATAAAATAAAACAAAATCTCCAGCATCCAGATGCGATCAGTTTCTATAGTTCTGTAATGTTATATTATTTGTGCAACGAAGATTAGCATTAGCGTTAACTTCACCGTTCGGGTAAACAAACCAACCATGTAGCATTAGCAATTGCTTTAGATGTAGCTGTAGCATTATGGACAGTGTTAGTGCTTGCAGCAGCCTCAGTGTTTATTGTAAAATTGTCAGTAACCCTGTTCTTAAATGGAACTCTGCGGATGCGTTTGACTGTGTTGCTCGTACAGTAACCAGAGCTAGTTCAGCACATTGTCAGAGGTCTTCTACAGCTAATAGATAAGTGTCAGAAGTCAGACAGGGGGAACCGGGCAGAACTTTCATGATGTTCGTGTTCAGTTTTTTATTAAATGCTGAGCGACATGCCAGATCAGTAGGTATAGCTTTAACACATCCTGTTGTGCTTCACGAGTCATGAAAATATCATGTCAGTCATAAATTGTATATTGCACATATAGTAGTGTCTTGCTGAACTAATTAGCAGACTAAGCAATAGAGCATATAATTAGATACAAATTAATCCTAGTATCAGCTGATACAGCGAAGTTATACCAGTTATTATAATTAAAAATCCCCTCACAGTCTTGTTAGTGCCTGCCTGACAAGGAGAAAAACAACTTCAATTCAATAAACAAGAGATCTGAATGTCTGATTCAGTACCCAGGCTAATGCTAATAACGTAGAGAAGACAAACATGGTACTCGCCTATCAATCACGCTGACCACACCCTTTATTATGTATAACTTTTTGCCATTGGATAATCTAAACATGAGTTATACAGTATATAAATTGACCCCATGCATTCACTGACCAAACCTAGTTTTTGTACCAGGTTGTAAACATGCTTATTTCTCCTGTAAATGTGATTATGCTAACATGAGGATTGGCTCGCTGTTATAACCAGACCCCAGTAGACATTCAAGTAACTGCAGATTTTGGTACCTTAGGGCCCCCTTTCCTTTTTTTAGCCTCAGAGATTTGGTCACACAGTGAACCTTGAATTCTTGACCATATTTTACTGTAAATCCAAGGGGAAAACACTTGAACCTATGCAGAATAACAGGTATGATGAAGTTGTAATTATACCCAAAGATACAGTTGCAAAAAAAAAAAAAAAGATTAAATCATCAAAATCAATTAACAACAACTACTAACTCCTGTGTGTATCATGTGACTAAAACAGACAGAAAAGAAAACATAGAAATCCTAAAATCACTGTTTTTATCAGTACAATGACATCGATATTGATGTAAGACCTAAAGTAAGAAAACATGGAGAATGGATAGATATCAGCTCTGAAATTAAACTTTTATGAGCTATTTTTGCTGTTATCATTATATTTGTCCAAACAAATGTACATTTAGTTGTACCAGGCATTTTTCTATGACTGCATGTATTTATTTTTCTTCCAGGAGCCATTCCAGTCTCATTAATTTTACATTCAGTTCTGTGTTGGTCGATCTTTTAATCGTTTCTCCCTTAAAAAGATGTATCAGCAAGCATGAAAAGAAAGACTTCACATCTGCTGCATCGCACTGCTTTGGTCCAAATATGATCACTTATGGTCTGAAAAGCCAATGTAGCAACAGTCATAATGTCTGGCTTCAAAAGAGCAGTTCGGAATCCAATGGGTGACATCACTGTTCCTCCATTTGCTAATTATATGCAGTCTATGAGTAAATAATTAATGAATATTTGGGAACACTCTCTGTCTCTCTGGGTAGTTTAAAGTAAAGCACCAATGGCAACAAACTGCCACCTCTCATAAATCTGCTGATGTTTGTCCCATCCACAAGTAATATCCACCAAACTAAGGAAATACAATTTTCAACATTTTACATACACAGACTCTTGACATCTGTTTCATCGAACCGACGTAGGTGATGCTTATGAATAGACAAGGCAGGAACCTGTTTAGGGCCCCAGGCTGTTAGAGGGGCCATAGAGAGATGACAAATCCACAGCAGTGTCTCAGCATATGAGAACTGCAGCGACTGCAATTCCCTCCACTTTATAAAAATCAATGGATAGTTTGAAATGACATCCCGGTAGCAAAGGGACCCCATTTCGCTGCCATAGTGTTAATAAGACCTTACAATATGGGTTTAGCTCCATAACACAATTTAATTATCCCAACCCCCGAAGGGGAGGCAAGGGGTGGTTCGGTTCGTTTGTTTGTTTGTTAGTTTTAACACTCTAGCAGCAAACCACTTGGTTGAATTTATACCAAATTGGGTTCATAGATTGTCAGAGACCCAGAATAGATGTGATGACATTTGGGGAAAAGTTGCTCAAACTTCCAATTTTTTTAAATAAAGTTTTAAAATCTTTTTTATTTTCAATTTACATATAAGGAGCGAAATTTCAAATGTCTCTAGCAGCAAAACTATTGATTGAATTCGGATGAAATTGGATTTATAGATTGCCAGCGACCCAGAGCAGATGTGATTACATTTTGGGAAAAGTAGGTCAAGCTTTCAATTTTATATCCCCCCCCCCCCCCCCATTTACATATAAGGAGTGAAATTTCATATGTCTGTAACAGAAAACCAATTGGTTGAATTCATACCAAACTGGGTTCATAGATTGACAGTGACCGAGAATAGACATGGTTACATTTTTGGGGAAAGTAGGTCAAAGTAAAACATTTTTATGAATTTTTCAAATCTTTTTTTCTTCCCATTTACTTATAATGGGTGACTTTTCAAATGTCAAAGAAAAACATACATTTTGTTTTGATTTACTTCAAACTTTGCAAATATATAGAGGCAAGTGATATGGTGACATCAGCACACATATGAACATGATGACATCAGCTGGATCAATGTCAAAAGAACCTACAATACGTACAATACGAGGGGTGGGGTTTGTTGTGCCAGGCACCACTTGTTAACATATTTTTTGCATTCTGGTAATAGTATCTTTTTTTTTTTAATTTATAATGTTTTCTACTGTTATACATTTTCACATTCTATTCAAAAACTACCTACAGTATTATGTACTTGAGTATGAACAAATTTTGCATTGGGTCACTGCATCCAAAGTTTGCAGTCTTCTATGAAGATTGTAAGGAAAAAAAAAAAACATTACTGCAAGTTAGAACATGTGCAATTGGATACAATTGGGGAAAAAAAAGAAAAGATTACTGACATTTGACCTACATTACTAATCCATTTATCATTTCAGTTGTCAGTATGTTATGTTACTACCAATGCTACGGAATGGCTGAATTCTTTATTTTTTATTTAAGGATCTTAATTATTCTCTGCCAAATAAAAGATGTTAGTCAGTTGACAGCTATTCCAAGCAAATAAACCAAGACAAGCTGATTATTTTACAAGAAAAAAATAACTGTTGGAGACAGAGAGAGAGAGAGAGAGAGAAAATAGTATCTAGTTTAGAACATTAATTACATTTAAGCCAAAAACAACCGCTGGCCTGTGGCTGTTGTTAATGTCTTAGAAAGCACTGTAAACAAGTTTCTGAAATAGTTTTGGGGACACAAAGTTTTAAAAAAAATTACAGGATCTGTAACACTAAAATGACAAATGACGCATAATATCAACTCTCTGATCCTTTTTTCATCTCAAAAGATTAAACAGTTGACATTAAGACCACAGAGACTTATTTATAGACTTATTTTCATGTTTACTTGACACTTTTAGTAGACTGAAGTTGCAGTATATTTACCTGCTGTGTTCCAGCCACTGAAGGCAGGTAGCTAAAGTATGTGACATTTCTCACTTGGATTTGTCCCTCCTCACAACTCAGCAAATGAGGGAAAGAGAGTGATGGTTTAGCAAGAAGAGAAGGCAATGTAGTGAGGAGGAAAAAAGCAATGAATTACAAAGCAAAAGATTGTTTCCAGACAGGTGGGCATAAAGGTGAGAAAAGTAATAAAGTAAGGCCTGTGACTACCCAGGCCCAGTCAACTTATCACCATAAAAGAATGTTTGCTTCACAAGGCAATACATATATTAGTTGTTTGCATTGTTTTTGGAAGAAGGGGGTTTGGCAAAGAAAAAAAAAAAGAAAGTCTAGTCAGTACCTGCCCCCCACCCCTTATTACACAGCCCCCTGAAAAAGAGCCAAAGGGTATTGTTTTTGTTTGTTAACACTTTTGCAGCAAAACTATTATATGAATCCAAATTTTAGGAACAGTAGGTCAAAGTTCACATTTTTAATACCTCATTTTTCCCATTAATTTGTAAAGGCCGAAATGTGTCTATGCTGACATCAACACATGCATAGACATGATGACCAAAATAAGATACAATACATGCGCCTACTGAAAGGCAAGGGGTACTGTTTTGATGGATGGATGGATGGATGGATAGATGGATGGATGGATGGATGGACAGTTAACAGCAGCAACATACAACAAACAAGTGCAAAGAAAAAGATGGGTAAAAAAACACAAAAAAGTGAGAAATTACATATAAAAGAAAATGAGAAAGTTGGTATTTATATAAATATTTATATAAATAGAGAATTAGAATAAAAATAAATAAATAAATGTAGTTCAGTCTTTTGTTTGTCTTAAGGCTGTGCACATATATTTCCTGTATTTTCTAGTTATATCTGAATAAAAGAATATGAGAAACAAATAAATAGACTCAATTCAACCTTGGGAAAAAAAACTAAAGGAGACCTATGTTATTGTAGGGGGAATGTTTTTTTTTTTTTTTCTATCAATCCAATAGATTTGCTATAATCAACTCAGTGTTTAAGTATCCCAGTTGATTACACCCTGACTGGAATGTTAAATGTGGAATTACTGTTATGGAATTTAATTCAGCTGTTAAAACCTGTCAGCAGTTTATAAAATGAGACAAATTTGAGATGACCCCTTTCTGGCTGACCCAGTAAACTAAAAGGAGTTATCAGGCCGTGTAATTGAAGTGAAATGCTCATACCTCTGAACTTCAAAGGAGGCAAAAGCAAGGAAATCAAAAAGACTAATATGGCACTGATGTGACAGAAACAGAAGAAAATCTCTCGCCCTTAAAAGGCCTTTAAGTGGAAATGGGGAAAATAAAATGTGACAATAGTAATGTGTGGCAGGTCAGGAAAAAACAGCAGTGAAGATAGATCTGGGCATGACGGCGTCTCCTGGGGCCAGACTGTGAGCTTGTGCATGTTTGGAACGGCCAGATGGCAGAAAAGGCAACTGATAAAGTCAAACATGTTTATGGAGGGTGATAATGTGTGGATGGAGGCTGGTGTTGAAATGACAGCACCCTGCAGAGTGAAAATGAATGTCACACCGCTGAGGTAGACCTGGGGACATGCTGCTTGTGTTCGCTTGGAAACAGTCTGATATGTTTGTGAAGGAGCACAGTTTATCGTATGAATGTGTCCTGTTGACAAATGTACTCAGAGATGTGGATAAAATGTGCTTTTTGACACCGGTGAATGAGGTGTGTTGCTGTATTCAGGACCGCGTTTGACATCATATTTTCATGACAATATTAATATATTAATATAATTTCAGCAGAAAAGCTCAGAAAATATGAGTAAATTTATTTATTTTGCTTTTTGCTCTTAAGGTTTTGGTGTGTGAACCATCCATTCTTGATTAACAATGTTAATTATATAATAATAATAATAATTATAACAATCATCATCAATCATACTAATGCTGTTAAAGAATAACATTTTTAATCAGATTAATTACAAGGTTAATCATGATAAAATATTCATTTTTAATCTGTATTAATAATCATTTCATTTTGCTTGAGCAAACAGGGAATATATATGCACTTAACGTGTTTATTTAACACCTTCAACAGTTTCAACAAAACAACTTAAAACAACTGTTTCTCATCCAGAGTTTCAACATGCTGTTTAGTGTTTTCCATCTTTATGGGATGGTTCTGCTGCCGGTCACTACCAGATCAACTGCCCGTTTGCACATGTGTGACGATAACTCTACTTGCGGATGGATTAATTGCGTTAAAAATTTTAATCTGATTAATCATGATGGTGGATTAATCTGTGTTAGCGCATTGACAGCACTAATGCATACATATTCATACATGAGGACGACAGGCTCTACCTCCTGAACCACAGCGCTACGAAAACAGGTGAGTGCTGTGGCAGTTCTTTAAAAGTGATTATTTTGGAGGAAAATGAGGTAGTTTAATACATATATAAAGGCAGTAACGACAAAGATGGTTGATTAAGTCAGTTAATAATGGTTGAGCTTATGCAAGAAACTCATCCAAGGAATTTTATATCAAAGTAAATAATGATTTATCTACAGATGTCTCATGGATATTAGTCGGAGAAGTATGTGTTTTATCTTCATTCTTATTTTAATGCATCTACCATGCTCTGTTTCAATAATCTGTATCAATAATCAATAGTCTTTCATCTGTAAATGCTATTTCATTGTCCTAGTTTCTAATTGATTTTGTCTTAATACTATGGTTTTAATGAACTTTTCCTTGACTTAATCTACTTCCATGTCATTGTAAAGCACTTTGAAATACCTTGTGTATGAATGATGATTCCCTCAACTTATATTAGCTTCGCTGAGCAATTTTATATATAAGTTAATGTACAGGTTCAAAGGATGGAATCATAATGTCTCTGACTGACTCTAACCCGAATGATGCAAGGTAATAAAAAAATAAAAGTTATTCTATCTAGCAGAAAAAAGATGTAGCATGATTTTTTATGCGTTAATTATTATGTAATATGACTAAATAATATGTTGCTCAGCATAGTACTGTATAGACATTTTAGAGTTATTACAAACCACGTTTTGGATAAATTTGTACTAACGTATAGTAAAAGTCTTCATTAATATGTTTCACTTTCAGAACAGAGTCATCATTTTTTATAGACTTGCTTTTATGTCATGATGTCACATCTGAATGCTGAATATTTAATTAAGTGTTTTAGCTATTTGTTATTATATGACGTTTTGTTGTTTCTGTTTTTAGTATCTCTGTTTATATCTTGTTCCCTGCTGTTGTGTCCTTTTTACTATGTCTGTGAAGCACTTTGTAAACTCAGTTTTTAAAAGGTGCTATATAAATAAAGGTATTACTATTATTATTATTATTATTATTATTATTATTATTATTATTACTATCTTTTCATCTCTAACCAATACATTTAGTATCCAACTAGTATCATAGGCCTTCACGTCTACTCTTAACAGTGTTCAGAACAATATTATAATATAAGTCACCAGTGATGAGACTGCAGTGCCTCTCCTCCCCCTCCTTTCTTAATGTGCTCATATAATCACCGGACCATGTCATTTCTGATGTTAATATTTAACAAATAAGAGGTTAGTTGAGGTTTCATCTCTCAAGTTTTAAGCAGATAATTACGAAAATCCACAGAAATAGATGCTACAAACTCCTACATGCACCTGTCTTCAAACACTTACAGAGCTCATGTGCATAAATCACACATAAAGCAAGAGCAGGATGCCAAAATACTCACAAGGCCAAAGCAAAGAAGCAACATAACAAACAAATGAATGGGCTTTACTGCCGCCTGGTGTCAACACGTTGTATTGCAGCACATTGAGTAAGACAAGAGCATGATAGATGAGCTGACTGAAAACAGTGGACAAGCCAAAGGGGTAGAGACTTAACTAGAGCTCTGGGAAAAGCAGAGGGGAAGAGAAGGAATATAAACAAAGAGATAAAACAGTTAATGAGACATTAGTATAGTACAGAATACCACTGGGAAATAAAGCTGAATAGAATAAAATAAAAAAAAAAGAAGGTAAAATCAGCTGAGAGAAGAGAAAACAACAGGGGAGAGGATGTGAAAGGGAGTAAATGAGGATATATGAGAGCCTGAAAGAGGGTGAACTGGAGCGAAAGGTAAAACAAAAAGAGGAACAAGGGGAAGGAAGAGGATCAAAGCAGGCATTCATCTACACCATCACCCCCCCGCCTCCCATCACCTTCTCCCTTTCTTTCCGCTCCCTCCTCTTTTTGTACTGTATGGCTGATTACTGGGTGTATTTTATCATCATCCGTTGTTTATCTTAACCATCTATTTTTTTTTCTTTAATCTATAAAAAGCACATTTCCTCAGTCTTATTTTCTTCCATGTCTCTTAGTCATCTTCACTGTGTAAAGTGCTTGTACTATTGCATTCACACACATCTTGTTTCCCTGGATCTACAATGTCTACTCCACTCTCTGACTGAATTTCCCCCCCTCTTGTCTCTTCTCTGTTTCTTTAGAGCAGATAAATACATGTGGAGCTTCCTCAAGCAAGTGGACTACGGCTGCGCTGCACATCCATGAATAGCACATTTAAATGTGTGCTGCCATACACTGAAAAACAATCACATAATTCTTCAAAATCCCCAGTCCGCAAGCACATATGCCCCCGCATCCTACAAACAGTGAGGAATAAAAGCAGATGCAGGCTCAAATACAAACATGCTCCCTGGATAAAACCCTACAGTGCAATTACAGGGTTTACTCCAAAGCTCTCTGCTTTAACTCATATTTACTCATGTATTTTTAAACAACTGTCTTCTTTAATCTAAAAAAAGACAGCAAGTATGTATCCCAAGGAGGAACTCTGCCTGTGAACCTCAAAAACACCCACCAGTTTCCAAGGCAGATGTATTTTTTAATTGATTTTACTTAATGTTTTTCATTTATTTATGAGTAAAGACGACTGAATCCTCTTTAGAACTACAAAAATACAACTGACTAATCATTTTACTCATATCTGAGAATACAGCAGCAAGTATTTTTTAGATTTTGCACTGCTGATGAAGAAAATGTTATACAGGGACTTATATTATCGTGGGGTGATGGACATTAACATTTATTTATTTATATAGAACCTTTCACAGACAAGGGAGGTCACATTATGGGTACAATTACATAGATATATTATTTGTGAAAATGATAAATAGCTTACTTCCATCCATCCATCTATCCATCCAATATCCAACGCTTATCTGGGGTCAGGTTGCAGGGGCAGCTGCCTAAGCAGGGAGTCCCAGACTTCCCTCTCCCCGGCCACTTCGTCCAGCTCATCCGGCGGGTTCCTGAGGCGTTCCCAGGCCAGCCGAGAGACATAGTCTCTCCAGCGTGTCCTGGGTCTTCCCCGGGGGCTCCTGCCGGTGGGACGTGCCCACACCTCACCAGGGAGGCATCCAGGTAAATAGCTTACATACCAAAATAATCTGATGTTGGGTAAATATATGTTATCCTCATGATGCGTGTTATTCTCATGATCTAAACAGCACCATCAATATATTGAAAGGCTGGCTAAAAATATAATTGCGAATATGGAAATCATATGATTTCTATAAATTACTCTAAAACACATACATTGAAATGACTGTCTAAGTAGATTCACAGAAAGGAAGAGAACAATGAACTTAAGGAAGAAAACATCTATTTCTCCAACAGTAGATTACATGGTAATAATGTTAGATTAGATTACGTTACATTGCATTAGACTTTGTTGTTGCCACAATGGAGACGTTCACTAGTCAAGGCAGCAAGAGAATAAAGTGCAAGAAATTGTGCATGTAAAGATAGTGTAAAAGACAAACAATTTTTTAAAAAATTACCATAATAGTAGAAGTAATGGAACTCTATAATCTACATACATGTTATGCAATAATACTAGCATTAGTTGAAGCTCTGATCCACTTCAAACAGAAGATGCAATGACAACTCTGGTTTCACAAGTCATAAATTGTAAATGTGTTTTGCAAACAGTCTTCAGATACAATTAAGGCTGACTTCATCTGAGGAAACATGCAATATGAATTGCAATCAGATTCAGTCTGCATTTCTGAAACATACAACCACACAAGGCTAAAACAGAACCGGAAAAAAAAAAAAAGGATTATTTTTCAGGAATATTTCTGCCTACAGCAGAAGATTATGTACCCCTAATGCAGCCCCCTATGTGGGCTATTTTATCCTATATTCTGTATAATACAAGCCCACATCATATCGTAAAATACAGGGACTCTCCTACCCGCCTAAAGTGATAACAGGTGGCAAGCCGCCAGCTAACAAGTGTTTCAAACATCCTCCCAGAGTGCTGAGAAATCCCAGTGCAGCAGACAGGCAGGCAGGTGCTATTCATGGAGTCTGAGAAATAATGAGGGGAAAACTAGGGAGAGAATAATGTGGCAATGAACTGCTACTGAGTCTTTGTGTGTGTGTGTGTGTGTGTGTGTGTGTGTGTGTGTGTGTGTGTGTGTGTGCACGCGCACGTGTGTCTCTGCATATGAATGTCCGTGTGCACATGTGTTGAAGAGGGAGGGGACACACAAAGGAAACCAGTGTTAGCAGTCTTTTAAATGAGCATTAAAAGTAACACTTGTGGATCAGTGGGATTTTATCACAATGCAATGAGTGCAGCAGTGATGAAATCTAAATTATTTTTATTATTATTTTTTTTCTCAGAGTACCAGAGTTTCTGTAATGTGGTAATAAGCTGTGTTCATTGTGTGTTAATTAGCCATACAGAGGTTCAAGACGAGTTAAAATTACCATTAGTTGTATTAAAAAATCGCTTAAAGGGTGGCTGAGATGCCTCTAAATAAAAATGCATTAACTTTGCAAAATCTGGAGTTAAAATGAACAGAGGAGATCATTTTGTATTGAGAAGATTTTGTTGCGAATTAAAATGAAGAAGAGGACATGCATGTTCTATAAGTATATTCAGTGTAGATATGTACAAACTGTTCTTAAAACATTGTTGGGGGTCTTGGTCTTGGCACAGCTAAATCTGTGCAGAACACAACATCTTCAGAAAAACATAAACAGACATAACAAATGCGATGCCTGGAGGTAGAAAATGTACTGAGGCAGTGTTAACCCAGCAGGGAATATGGATGAACTAAAAGCACATAAAGAAACGAAGACACTTTGTAGTAGCAAACTGTGAGGCTTGATGCATTTAGGGAGTTATTCATTACTGGAGAAAACCCTGCCTTCTCTGCAAGAACAAAAACAGCTAAAATACCATTGGTCATCTGCATATAGACACAGCAACACATACCCTGTCAACAAGTAAGGCAACTGTTTCCTGAAGTTGAAGCGTCTGGCAGCACAACAAAGCACTGAAAAGGCTGATACAGTACAATAGATTAAACCCATAAAACAGAAGGTTGTCTGTAACCATCCGGGAAAGGGAACTTATGAATCATAATTTTACATGATGACATGTTCAAAGGAGGTCAAGAGGACAGGACATGGGGAAATGCAAGTAGACTGACACCAACACCTTGAGAGAATCATCTGAGACAAAAAAAAAAAAAAAAAAAAGTCATAGATCTTACACAGTACATGGTCCAATGCTCAAAAGTCTGCTTATTTTACAAACCTTGTGGTATCACAGGAGAGAGCAGCCAGTGAGGTGTGAGGAAGGAGTGGAGAGGAGGAAGCTAAGCCATTCTGAGCTGTCAGTAGAAGCTGAAAAGCCTGGGTACACGCTGCAAAGGCTGGGTGCCATGAATTTGCAACAATATTCACTAAACATTTAGCAGCATTATCATGTCTTGCTACTGATACAACTCACATCACGTCTACTCATGGGCAGTGAGTTGTACGCTCTGTGAGATCCTCTCAAAAAACCTAGTGGTGTCACTGTGAGTACTTTGTAACTCTGCTTTAGTACAGATTTTCACAGTAGGCCCACTTGGCCTAGATCCTACCAACTCACAAAATTTCTCCCCCCCCACTAGTGTCTAAGGCAAGTCAGGAATCTGTTGTATCAAAATGACTTTTTAAGAGGAGGCTTTGAAGCTGTGCCTCTGTTAGTGCCCAGACCAGTCTCTGGTGTGGCTTTGCAGTATGACAGCAGCAGCAGCATGGGGTGAGCAACAGAAACGCAGTGAGAGAGGACATATCTGCTTTTGATTTAATTGTTTTTCAGAAGTGAAATTATGCGAAATCTTCATTTATAAAGGAGATTGATAAGGCCAGTTCACAGGTTTAAAACTAGAGGAGGAGAAACCCGGAAATGATGACTAGAAATGTAAGTGGAATAGGAGGAAGGTATGAGATTGAGGAAAGATGGAGAGAGGAGAAAAATAGAAAGAGTTATCAAAGTTAAAGATGGTTTGAGATTAAAAAAAAAAAAAAAATCCTGAAATGACATTGGGAATCACTCAGAAAGAGGGAAAAGGGGCCATCATAACCCAGATAGAATGATAAAGAGAAAACTGCAAGATCAAGTTTGAGACCGAAAGAAAAAGAGGCAAAGGGAGACAGATTCAGCATCAGCATCACCAGAGAGGGAGAGAAATAAGACTGGGCATTTGAATTGAAAAGAAATGGATAATGAGATGCTAATGTAACAACAAAGGAGTGAGTGCCCTTCGGGGGGAGCTATGCTACAGCGAGCTGCTTCACTATGAACACAGCAAAAGTGGGAATCGTATTTAGAAATGCTCTTTATTAAATGGCTCTAATGTGCACCAATCCATCCAGGTGCATATGCTCTGATTAAAATTAAATTGCGCTTATATCACCCCATCTGTTTCTCTGCAGGAGCAAGTGATGGCAACAGACACAACCCTGGAGAAGGGGTGAGTTAGGGTGAAAAACCAGCCAAAGACAGACACTGTTGACACAAGGACAAAGTCAACAGAGGGTATACTGGGCATAAAAAGACGAAAAAAACAGGGTGAATGGAGACAGCATAAGAAACCAAATTAAAAAGGAAGGAATGATGGAAACCCAAGAGGGGACGTGACGCTAGAGAGAAGCACTGATGAGAGATGGGGGGAGAATGGAGGTCGCTCTGACAGCAGACAGGCTTTTGAGTGGGAGGAGGAGGAGATGGAGTTTTACAAGTAAAGGGGAATAATGTAGAAATACATGGTGCAAAAGATGTAATTACTCAAGGGAATGAGCGCTGGAGAGGAGTGATGAGGAGAATCTGACTGGGCAGTACTCTAGAGACCGTCAAAAAGAATAAAAGAGGAGGGGAGTAACACCACAGACAGATTTAAGCCTTGGGATACTATAGATATGCTATGAAAATTAGAAAAAAAAAAAAATCATTATAACAAGTCCTCAAGAGGATGCTGAAGATGAGCCAATACCAAAGCACAATGAAACAAAATAAAAGCAGGCTAAAACTGTACACAAACCTGCAGGGATTTGGGATATTTGTGCCACGAGGAGATACATGTTGAAAGATACTGTTTAGCCAAAAGAATGTAAGGTTCATGCGTTGGATGTGGCTCAAAGAACAGATGAAAAAACTATAGTTTAATCTCAGGAGGATGCTGTGAATGAGTGAATGAGTACAATAACATACGAACAAAGTTGCCTGAAATCCTCCTGGTGACTCAGTAGAAATGACTGATGCTTCTGCAGGTAAATGTGCTGCTTTACTAAAGATGGTTTTAGGACAGTTTTGAGGCGAAAATGTTAACCTTAAATACAACAGACATGTGTTTACTTAAAATTCACGTCAAGGCAAGTCAAGTACAATTTGAAGTGTCGTATCTATGCCTGCAGGTGATATTTACTGGTGCAAAATGTGAACCTTTGACTTATTCATTTTAGTTTCCCATGGCGCTATATAACTTGGTAATTTTCACCAACATGAAATTTTAATTTTTTCACCCATATGCAAAATGCTACATCACATTTTTTTTTGCCAAATACAAAAGCAAAGATGTGTTTTATTGCTAAGAGCGGCAAAATTCAGCTCATTCAGCTAGCATGTACCGTAGCTCAGAGGACCTGCAGGCTTGGAGCGAGTTAGCAGTTGCACGGAATAATTGGGTTTCCGTTCTTAATTAGGCCAATTAATTAGGAAATGCAGCTGATGTCATAAACACTCCACCGGGTCATTTAGGGATTACAAGGAGAAGAAGTCATGGGAAGACCGCAGGAGTGAAGGAAAGGAATCGAGGAGTTTCTAAGTAGTCAGGTCACTGGAGAAGGCTTATGTTGCCGTAATAGATCCTCTCACCATCCTGCTGAATGTTATCACTATTCACGGACTCGGGGTAATTACGCACTTGTGACACTAATCAAATCAATCACTTCTTTTGGGATTCAGTGAAATGAAAACAGAGCCTGATAATTTATGCAATTTCTCAAATGACACTCATTGTTGTTAATCTGCCATGAGAAACATGCGGAAAGATAGAAGAGAGTGATGTGAAAATGAAGCTGCAGTAAAGATGGGATATTGGCAGGCAGAAGACTGAAAAATGTGCTTTTGTCCATCAGGCTTCTGTGTGATTGTAACTTCCCTAAGATATATATCACCTGCAGGGTGCGATCAGATATGTACGATGGAGCATTAGGGCCATTCATGAAGGAGAAGATATTTTTTGATATGACGAGATTAAACTCGACATGTCGACATTAAACTCGAAATTCCGAGAATGAAGTTGAACTTGGATATCGACTTTAACCTCGATGGGTCGACTTTAAACTCGACATGTCGACGTTAAACTTGGAAATGTCGAGAATAAAGTTGATGTTAAGTTGACTTTACAAATTAAAATTTTATTCTCGGAAGTTTCTCGAGTTTCATGTCGACATGTCGAGTTTAAAGTCGACCCATCAGGTTTAAAGTCGACATCCAATTTCAACTTTATTCTCGGAATTTCAAGTTTAATGTCGACATGTCGAGTTTAATGTCGACATGTTGACTTCAATCTCGTCATATCAAAAAATATCTTCTTCTTCATGAATGGCCCTAATGCTCTGTCGTAGATATCTGTTCACTTCTACAAAACTGTAAAAAAAATAAATAAATAAATAAATGAACGCAAACTGCACGCTAACTATAAAACATTTTTAAGGCTTAGATTCAAGTTAGACCAAACATAGAACATTTTCAAAGAAATCTAAGGAGTAAAATCACTCTCAGTATGACTTTCAATGCTCAGGTCAGATCAGGCTCAAACTACCCATTGTGACTCAAGCCTGAGGAGTGCAGCAAGCTCCCTTTTAACATATGAAGAAAAACCTTACCTCCACAAAGAGAAAGCAGGGCACAATGTATTTGCTGGTTTTTTGCTGGCCTGTGTCTGCAGGAAGGTTCCTCATCTCCCTCCTCTGTGCTGACAGCCGACTATCAATCATCTGTGGGGTCAGAGAACATCATGGAGCTTCAGTCAGATTTGAATATACTGAACGCACAGTTGCTACAGAGAGGTAAAAAAAAAAAAAAAAAAAGTTAAAATCATGAACAATGAACTCGACCTGATTCAATTTACTTACCTAATTTACATCCAACATCAATTTTGTGACTATTACCAACAGCACCTGGCAATGCATCAGTGTAAATAGTGGTTTATTTATATTCATTGCCTGGCTTAGAGTAAAGCTTTGGATCTGCTTTTCATTCTGTAAAGTTACAACAAAAAGGGTAGCAGAACAAATTCAAAATGTATTGAATATTCGTGTTAAATTGTGTCATCCTTAGAAAAAAACAAAGATAATTGACAGAGAAGGATGGTCTGCTGAATGTATTTCACTGTTACATTTGAACGCCAGAGAAACACTGTCACAGAGCTGTGTGTAGGAATTGCATTTGCATTGACCACTTCAACTGGAAGTGTCAAAGTTAAGTGCAAGGAGTGCAATCGATTTAGTACTAGAGACTGGAATTCTCATCCCCGCTCAGTCCAATATATATAATTTTGCCTTATTAAACATGACTTATCTATTTCATGTTATTCAGTTACCTAGTATTTAGAGCAGGGGTGTCAAACTTATGTTATTTCAGGGGCCACATATATGATATAGTATGATGTTAGGTGTTTCGGACAAATGAAATAATAAAACATAAATAGTGTCAACTCTATTTGTCTGTGTTTTAGAGTGAAATTACATGAAACTACATTTGCAAACTATCCTTTTAAAAACATGAGAGTAATATTTAGAACTTTAAAAAAAAAAAAAGAAATTTCTTAAGGAAAATAAGCGGAATTTTAACAATATTTCATCTCAGTTTATCATTTACACATGTGCATGACAACTTACAGAGCACAGTGGATCTACAACTACACAAAACATTTAGAAACAGGCAGAATATGGGTCCAATTACACCCGAGTCTAATAAGAGGTTCAGGTTATTCACTTTTTGTGAAAGAATAGTGTACAAATGTAAACATTTTCATGTCATTTTGCTTTTTTGACAATAAAACAAATAGAAGAGTGAGTTTTCATTATTTATTGGTTATTATGACAGTATTTTACTGGTTCTGATCCACTTAAAAAAAAAAAAAAAATGCGTTTCACAAATTCACCCCAAGGGCCAGATTGGACTGTTTGGCCAGATTTGACATGTTTGACACCTGTGATTTAGAGTTTATTTTTTGATATAAATGTTACTGCTATGAGAGGGACAGAGTTTATCTTGATGTGTAATGATGTTATGAAATGTTCAGTCTGTTTTTAATATGTATAGCATTATTTCTTGTTTTTTTTTTCTTGTTTTAATGTCATATTCAAAATATAGCAAACAATCAATCAATATTTAACACATTTCATGCACAGATGTCACACGGCAACACATTTTCTTAAAATAACTAAAGCAGTGAAGACTGAAAAACATCAGGTTTATAGAAACATCCATTATGCGCATGTTGTCTTGCAGTCAGATTTATTTTCCCTATCTGAGGGACAAAGCAAAGCTTCGTTCACTCTCAATAGACCAGCTCGACAATATGTTACTCACTGATTCACAGATGTGGCACCACTCAAAAATTCACAGTAAAAGACAAAGACCGTGTGTCTAAAATCATAGCATCTCCATCTACAATAAGTATCCTCTACACCTGCTACAGTCACCTGCTCAAAGTGTATTTATCTCAAGTTCAAAATGTGTCCTCGGTCCATTAATAAACCAGGCACCTTCAACGCTGCATATAGTCCCTGTGCATCACGCTGTCAATTGTGATAGTAATCAAATCTGAGCACAAAGAGAGCTCCCTTTTATCTTGTATCACCAGTAAAAAAAAAAAAAAAAAAAAATCTATTTTTATGCAAACACACCTACACTTAAACATATTCACACAAACTAACACACCTATATGCAGCAGTGCCCACAAAGATATATCTGCATGATAAATTAAAAATGCACTCTCAGGTACACACACACAAACACACCAGTGTGGGTATGGAATCAAAAGAACTTGGGGGGAAATGAGGTTGAAAGGAGGAGAAGTAGAGTGGAAACAGAGGAGCGATGATCAAAAACAAAAGCCTGACAGAAAGAGATAAGAGAGAGACAAAGTCCTGATACAGACGTTCAAGACGCTTCAGAAGTAAAGAGGGGTGGGGTGAAAGGCAGCACACTCAGCAGTGGGGAATGATCACAACTGGGGGAAAACAGGTAGAAGAAAAAAAAAACAGCTAAAGTTGGCACACACAGGTGGAAACAAAGGGAAAAGATGATGTGGAAAGTTAAGTGTTAAGGAGAACTATGGATTTTTTTTTGTTTGTTTTGTTTTGGGATTTTTTAGTATTTGCTACTTTACATGACATGTTAGGTTTAAGTTCAGATTCAGGTTTAAACATCAGAACTTCATGATTTAATCAAACAGGAAAGCAGCAATCTCTCAGAATTTAGCACAATATTAATCATTCAAACATCAATTGTTCCTGTGTCAGATATTGAGCACATTGCCTCGTCTCATTGACAACAATTATCTCCCTGACTTTATGGCTGAGGGCAAATCTCTGCTGCCTTGTCAGCCCTTTCTCCAATCAATGGTCATTATGGGTGAGAGGGGAGGAAGCAGTTTCACGGAGTTGGAATGCATCCACGGCTTTACAATGCACCTGACCAGTGATCATCAAACCACAAAACAAAACATTAATATTGTGTTAGAGACACACGGGCAACAAAACTGACCCTCAACACCATCCTGTCAAACCTTGATATAATATATTAGTCTTATTTGCAACATTTCATCATGTCAGTCAGGACACATTTTGCTTAATTTGAACAGAAAGGGAAAATATTCCTTGTGAATATCGACATGTTATCTGTGTGCAAAACCATAGCGTATGCATTTAAGGTGTAGAAGCCAATTCCCAAGATTCATCCTGGTCTTCAATGCTTCTTCTGAGGCTCGTTCCCGCAAATCCTAATTCATTCCACCCTGTTCATGAGCATGGATGCACTCTGTTGCTGATTGTCTGGAATTAACACCCAAGGACAGTGTAGCCTTGATTACTTCAGACTCATTTCTTTTTCTTTTCTTTTTTTTTCCCATTTCAAGGATAAACATGTGCACAATAACCAAATATTTTTTCACTGCACACATAGAGCAAAATGAGAGAATGAGGAGAGATGAACTGACTCTGACAAACTGTGCAATGGATTTGAATGGCTTACTCCACTTTTAATAACGAACAACTACAATACTCCTAGAATCCAGAATTTTCTCATAAGCTTCTTCTTGGTTTGTGTTAGATCACATGGTCACATGATATCCAGAATTCTGATATTCCCAAAACATTAAAAAGCTAAGACTCAAAGAATGGTGCTCAATATAGACATAAAAATTGTAGCTGACTGTATGTGAAAGACATAATAATGGTCCTATTAGTTTAATGCATAGGATTTAGGGATTAGAAAGCATCATTTTTGCTAAATCCCCCTAAGAGTCATCAAAAGTCCACCAACTTGAACTTCAATTATCTTGCACTTGTGTCCCTGCTGACAGTTCATGGATTTATCATCATATTCTGCTATTTATGTTCTCATATGAGACTTGAATATAGTCACAAATTTCCATTCTTGGTTCAAAGCGTATCTGTGTAACACACACTGAGAACACTGTGAGCCGGACAAATACACATATGAGTGGATTATATCACAGTGCTGTATGAATACACACACGTGCAGCACACTGCAGATCACATGTGTGTTTTAAAGGCATTAATTATTCATCCTGGGGTTCATATACTTGCTTTCACCCTTACACTACTGCCTCATGGGAGACACTCTTCCACTCACCCCACCAGTCAAATATAAGTACTTTGCTCTACTACAGCCAAGTGACAGCATGAGGTATTTGGATTTCAGAAATAGAAGCCTTTATCAGTATTAAGAAGGCCGTTATGCAAGTTATGTCATCATATGAAAAAGATTCATAAATACATTTACATCCCGGAGGTTGTCTGCTGTATATACAGTGTGTGGGTCTCCCTTTATGGTCCCATCTCTGCGAGCAGTGAGAAGCTGTGAGGCATTAGGCTGGTGTGACGGATTGTCTCTTGTGTTGCTGTCCATGTCGTTCACTATGATGTGAATCCTTAAGCCTCGCGCTGGCACCACAGAAATAAAAGATCCACTCACTATCTCACTGGCACACAGACACACACAGGTGTACACAGTCATTCTCACAGACTGCCATTAATGCACCAACATGCACATTTTCACTCAGGCATGTGCACACAAGTGACCATTATCACAGCACTCATTACATGGCAACTTGGATTTCAAGCCAACAAGTGGTGCCGCACACTGGATGTGTGTGTGTGTGTGTGTGTGAGAGAGAGAGAGAGAGAGAGAGAGATTGAAAGAAGAGACAATGCAAGGAATTCCTGCTGGGCTGCATCCTCAGGTTCAACAATGTGGGTCATGCAGATGTACAATCACACACACATTCACACTTTGTCCCCCCCCCCCCCCAAAAAAAGCACTGAAAGCAGGGCATTAACTGCTTCGAAAAACTCTCACCTTAAATCTCTGAATGTTGCTGCACAGTGACCACTGTGTGTCCTTTAAGTGTTTGTCTTTAGGAGGATTTATTCTCACAGCAGACTTCCATCCTGTGGTCTCGTTGTGGTCTCAGATGTGTTCCTCTCTCTATTTCCTTCTTGTATATTTCAAAGCAAACCACCCCTCACTTCCGACGATCTGTCAGTGCGTAGCCCACGGCACTGAGTGTGAATAGGGAGAGATAGAGAGCTTGCCCACTGTCAGGCACCCTGCCTCCAGCCAGCCTGGTCTATATCTGTCTGCACTCTGCCGCTAGGTCGCTAAGCTAAATATGATGATCTTCAGCAGCACTTCAAGGATAATTAGTCAAGTGAAGGGATCCACAGGCTTGGTGAGGGTGAGGAAGGCTGCTCAGCGCAGTTGCTGGTGGATACGAGGAGGAAAAGAGATGAGAGAGGGGAACACAGGGGAGAGAGAGAGAGAGAGAGAGAGAGAATGTATGCATCTGAATGTGTGTGAGAGAAGAAAAGGGAAGGAGGAGGAGGAAGAAAAAACAGAGTGGGAAGGGAATAAGAGAATGAAACAGCAGGAGCTCAGACTTGGAGCAGAAAAGAGGCAGCATGAGATAGAGAGGAGTGAGAGAGAGAGAAGGAAGGGAGAGAGACAAGAGAGGGAGGGGGAGAGAGAGAGAAGGGTGAGAGAGAGAGAGAAGGGTGAGTGAGTGAGCGAGTGAGAGAGAGAAGGGTGAGAGAGAGAGAAGGAAGGAAGAGAGGGAGAGAGACAAGAGAGAGAGGAGGGAGGGAGAGAGAGAAGGGATAGTGAGTAAGCGAGTGAGAGAGAAGGGTGAGAGAGAGAGAAGAGGGAGGGAGAGAGAGAAGGGTGAGTGAGTGAGTGAGAGAGAGAAGGGTGAGTGAGTGAGAGAGAGGGGGGGGGAGGGACTGAATATATGTCAGAGGCAGCTCTGTGGCTAAAATGGTAGGCACTGTGCACTTTAGTACCCCAGGAAACCACTTTGATACTGGCAGTCAATGTAGCCTATATAGAGTGTGAGTGCCCAGGTGTGTGTTTCTCTTGAATTGTGTGTGTGAGTGGGTGCATGTATGCAATTATAGAAAAATGGAAAGTCCAAGAATAACAGAAAAAGGCATGCGTAAAATGGGACACTCCGCACACTTAGGTCCAATGAAGCTCTCAAGTGCAAGTCTGTGCTACACTACTTACACCACTTCACTACTACGCTAAAGTATTGTGTTTTAGCAGTATTTCTGTTTTAGCAGTTTGCAAATAGACATTACAAAAATTAATCAATTGGAACCCTCAGTTGGAAATTAGTCCATAAATGCAACTGTCGATACCATAATTTTCTACAAATAATATCAATATAACAGATGCTTAGTACCCACGCATGCACATTTCGCAGGCCAGTAGAGGGCAGCATAAGAAGAAGAAGAAGTGTTACCAGCAAGCTGTGTTATGAACAAATGTCTTGTTTGCCAGTTAATAGTCTGCCATGTTCAGAATTTAAAGATTAACTTCAAACCATAACATTCTAGTTTCTTGACTTTCTCCCAGGAGTAAAAATCATCCATAAGACAAAACTGACTGTTATAAAAGATGGCTGCGATAACAGTTCTGACCATCCTTCCCATCATCCTATATGTAACATTATAATTGAGCTGATGTTGTCTCTAGACAGCTACACTGACAATTTTCAGATATTATGCAGTAGAACTATAGGGGTAAATGCAAATGTCAGAATAAGTCGGACTTGGACATCACACAGATTTGCCAAGTCTATGTGATGTCTGATTGAGCCCATGTGGGAATAGAGCAGGTCACTGTCTGGACATTTCACAGTGTGTGAGTGGGTGTTTTGATGGTGTTAATGATGCTGTGCTGAGTGTAGTTGCACTCCCTTCTGCTTGTCTGTACATTGCATTCCTGTCTTTCATAGATTTTGCAGATGTATGTGTCGTATTGATATCAGTTCAAATGCAGCCAGCATTATGGACATCCTGCTTCTCTTTCTGTACACGCTACCATTTCGTTGACAACAAACAAGATATCTCTAATAGTGAACACAAGACACGGACTGACATTGTCTGCTATTCGTGTGTTAAAACGTTGTGTGTGGAAATGCTGTTTCTTTGTCTTTTTTTTTGGCAGATATTCTCTCTTAAGATTTTACATCAAAATTTATAAAGAAGCGCATTGTGTGTTTCTGTGCTGGTGACTCCAGAGGTCTACTGGACACTGAAATATTCACTGAAGGCATTGCTGTACATGTCTGTACTTGGCTTGGACTGACAGGGTTTGATAGTTTTTTGGCATCCTTGAGAAAAAAATTCCATAAGATCCTTTCACCATATTGTAATTCAAGTGGTCTGAGAGAAAAATAAGAATTGTGCCATCTACCATGGACTTGTGTGTGTGTGTGTGTGGGGGGGGGGGTCAGTATGTTTGACAGCTGTATTTTCCAATCTTTCGATGCTATCTTTATGTTTAGCCTTTTCACTTAAGAGGACTGAAAGGAAAGAGCTGCAGAAAGATGATGTGTACTTTTTTAATTCTGGCATTTTTCACAGGCTTCAAGTGATACATCAAAAACATCTAAGGAAACAAAATTATAAAACCCACCCACTCTCTTGTAGAAAACTCATCACTCACACCTAGATTATAGGCCACTTATGCTTGAGTGTATTTTTTTTTCTTAAAATGATGGAAAACATCATGTGATATCACAGATGACAGTTC
>JAPSES010000104.1:10681557-10696776 GCA_029822895.1 Maxillicosta whitleyi
GGTACATAATTTGAATGTATTCATTGAATATAATGAAATGATCACGACTCCAAAGCCTTTTTTTTTTTACAACTAGAATTATACACATTTAATATTTTTATTATGAAACGAAGTTAGAAAACAGTAAAATTGACTGTAATTCTGATGGAACTGGGTTAATTTCCAGGTGTTCAAAACTATTATTTGTACTGCTGCATTGTAGTACATTTTTACTGCACTTTACCGTTGTTATATGGTACAAAACCATGAAGTAAATTATACGATAAGATTCAGATGTTACACAGGCGCTTTTATTTCACATTTACTAAATTAATATTTATACTGTAGTAGCATAATTGATCCTTAAATGAATAGTGTATGAGTATCAATATATTGATACCATAGAATCCATCCACCCACCACTTGTTTCTCTATTATCCAGACACTAATGGAAACAACAGCTTGTGTGTCCCTTACTGTTTTGCACATGTTGTAAATGCTTCCAAAACTGCAATATGCTAAACAGTTGGGCCAATGAGTTAGCTTTGTGTATATCCAAAATGTGTTGTTTTCAGCCATTAAATGTCTGAATCTGAGAAATACTTGCATGTGAAGTTACTTTTTCACCACAACACTGAGCTTAAATTTGTTGTATAAGTAGAAGACACCTCAAACAATCTGGCTGTACCTGCAGTGACCATTATTATACAACAGAGTAGAGGTCAACCAATGTGGGTTTTTCTAAGACTAAAGCCAGTTTTTTTTGTTTGTTTGTTTTAACACATAGACCATAAAATACAATTGAAACACTCAAATAATTAAGATTTTTATGCAGGAAAATATATGAGATTATTCATACACATAGTACTGTTAACGTTTATTGAAGTTAAAGTACTGCCCACTCAGGTGCCTGAGACCAAATATGGTCTAACATTTTTACTACTGATCAAATATCAGCTTTCAAAAAAACAGTTCAGGCAGAAGGCCAATATTGGGGAAAAAAATCAATGCATCGGTCGAACTCTATGATGAAATATGTTGTGTTTTTGTGTTGCATAGATCTGTCATTATTGCTAACATGCATAGAAGGCACCGCTCTTTCACAGTTAAGTGTAAGCAGTCTTGCACCATTTGTTTTACATAACCAACTGAGGTAAAACTTGAAAATTCAGCAACGGTAAATAGATTTGTAAATCAAAACACCACTTTGATCAGCACAACTGGAGGGAAATGGCAGATAATGTCATCTGTGTTACGCATTAAAATACTGCAAGAAGTGCAAAAGAAACCTATACAGTTGGGAAGGTAAACAAAGTGGCCACCTGCTGTGTGCTTCTGACAAGCAAAAAAAAGGGATGTAGTTTCACTCAACTCATTTAAAAAGGAAAAATTGACAAGAAAATAACCTACATATGGCACATACTTGAGACTTGACACCAGAACAGCATGTAAAAGGTTAATTTTGTGTCATGATGTGTTGATGCTTTTGCAAAATGATAGACAAAATACATGTGCAGCCCATAAAGAGTCTGAGTTTGATCAGTTCTTTTTTTTTATACAACACGGGATGGCTCCTATGGGGAGTCATTCTGACGTTTGACCACCCGCTCTGACACACTGACAGGTTTTAGTCAAAAACACCTGCTGCCTTAAGGTTTTACAACACGCAGAGGAGCTATTTACCCCACAAATTTAATACAAAGGAACATAAAAGCTGTAAGAGGCATACCCTGATCCATCATACTACGGGCGTGATGGCATGAGTGACAGTGAGAAAAATTTAATCATGAAGTGGTATGACATGGTCCGTGACGAGACGTTTGATGTTCAGGCAGAGATATGGAGCTTCTGCATTAATGATTTGGATGTGATGTGTCAGGCTTGTCTAATTTACCGTGAAACATATCTCAAATGCACACATCCATTTGAATTCACCACCGCGGCATTCAACTGTGTATCCAAAACTGTATTTTCTACCCAAAGACACGGTGGCTCTCAGGTATGAGGGTGGGTGCACCAGCCAGGATACGACATGCAAGTGTGTTTATGCAGTGGTTGAATATGTGGCAAAAACACGGAGCACACAGATCATTACATGCACTAAATGGTTTGCATTTGTGGGCAGTTACAAAACCTGAACATGTCGACTCTCTGAAAGATATTCCACAGAGGGTGTACAAATGTCATGAAGTTGTATCATAAGACTAAGAATGGGGGGAAAAATCAACACCATCAAATTATGTCTGAGCATTTTTATTTCATAGATGCGTCCGTTGGGTTTATAAAACACACCATGCTCCTGCCAAGAGGCCAGTTCCACCCTGTCCTTCCCCACAGATGCTATGATAGGCTCACGTTTCCTATAAGTTCCTGTAAGTGCAGTAAAGACTTGAACCGAACGAGTGATTGCACTTCTAGCGTCAGTGAATCAGTTGTCGGATATATGGGTCTCTTTTGAACAGAAGGCCATTGAAAAGGGGTACCAGATTGTAACTCCTAATGAGGTACAGTAATTCAGCAGCAAGATAGGCACGTTGTTCAAGGACTACGTCAAAACATTTCCGAAACGCAAATAAGAGACATCTGGCTACCCCGTCATGTTAAAACTCACGATAAGCAGAAAATGACGGAATTTAGCTAGATCCAAATAAAATCTGTGTCAACAAAGCAGTCAGGAGTTGTAATAAGATACTCTTAAACTGTTTGTGAGGCAGATTTAGAATGACAAACATTATGTTCTCCGTTGAACCATCTCCGTTCACACAGTTGATGTTCAGTCACCATCATTGCATCAATTCTGCAATTTGGATGATATGGCGTCATGCAGATGGTTTAGAGTCAAGGGTGAAATATGTAAATATATTCATAAGAGCCATGACAGCCACTTGTACTGGGGCTGTATGTTGTGATTCTCTACGTAAATTGTAGGAACATGCACTGTATTGTGACAGTTCTTGCATCATGATCGGGTATTGGGTCCCTCAGTCACTCGTCATAATAACTGTGTGTCAAGGAATCCAATCCAATCCAAAATATGATACCTAACACACCTTTTGAGGGGAAAACCCTGATCAAATGCAAAGTTGTGTCATTAAATACTAATAAGTCTGGCTTATTAGTATTAGCCTGGCTTATGGCTGCTAGGACTTGAGTCTTTTGCCACACACACACATGACTGTGTCACACACAATCTGACAAAATACACTCTTTAAAGGAAATTCAGTTCTGTAGAGCAAAATCCTATAGCACAGGTCAAACCATTAGCGTGAACATGTGATTATTTTATTGGATCAGCATAGGTGGAAATCTGCACATATTGTATTTTGGAAGTTAAAACCTACCTCAAACTGTGATCAGTTCAGTTTAGACACCTTTATTGATCCCAATTCGACAATACATTTTCAGGTTTTTCACATGTACAACAGTGATTGGTGAATATTAAAAAACATACACGCCCATAAAATCAATAAATAATAAGTACAATGCAAAAAAAATAACTAAAAAACCTCCAAAAATCTGTTTCAGCTAAAATGGGTGGGGTCTATTAGATGTACAGAACTGGGTGTGTGTTGTATATGTAAGTGTCCTTTTACTGTACTACGGATTCTGTGAGTACACCTCCTGCTGAACAGAACCTCTATTGTCTGAGCACGCCTGTATGTGCCTGTGTTTTTCCTACATTACAGGAGCATAAACCTGATTACATTCACATTACTGAGACACAGCTTGCATTCTAGGCACAGAAAGCTGAACCTCGCTGTATAATTCATTATTTGAGGGTTAAGACTTGTGTTGTTTTTAGGGGTCGGCTCAGGGCGACGGTTTGATTCCTCCGTGTTGTGGTTATGGTTAATGTTAGGGTAAGCCTCCAAGAAATAAAAATGAATGGAAATAAATGTAAAATGCATACAAATGTAACAGAAGTATGGCTTTACTGAAAATAAACATTGCATTAAACATGTCCTCTGAGTGGGTGGAGGACTTGTCTCGCATATCAAGATGTGATCATTTGTGCATATACATCTTCAGAAAGCTCCGGGCTGATGACATTTTTGAAGCTTTGAAGTTCTCAAAGTATTTGAGCCTTTGTTTTTATTCCAAGCTCAGAGTGTGCTTGGATTGTCACGTCTGTGAACTCCAGCTGTGATAATTGACTTGGAGGAACCTTGCGATGTATGTTGTTGACTTTGATAATCTTTCGCACACTCCAAAGTCTACGACTCTGTTAGCTCAGTGACGTAGACGGCATACGCTCACTTACACATTAATCTTGCATTTTTTTACCAATAGACACACATACACACACACACACAGAGAGAGAGAGAGAGAGCGATGGAATGCAGTGTTTTCATTCCCTGACCTGAACTGTCAATCAGAGGAACTTGGCTCTGTGCTATTGAAACAGCACCGTCCAAGCTGCAAAAAAATTCCACCCATACCACCCACTTACATGCACAAACACACATTTACTACACATACACACTTGCTCACGCAAACACGCATACCCTCCCACTATGTGTCAGATTTATTTCCATCTGGATAAGCAGGATATCCATCTCCAATAATGCAATTTCTGCTGCACAGTCTGTAAAGCAACTAAAAGTCAATAGCTGATGAAAAAGCACTGTGCAACAATTCTCCGTGCCATTTCTCAAGCAGGAGAGTGATTGCTCCTCTCATTGCCTGGCCTCTGATTGAAGTTCTATCAAGGAATTTGTTTTACAGTCAGTCAGATGTCTGTTTAATTCCAGCTCTTCCTGAAAAATGTCCAGTGACGACAGCAGAGGATGTGCGAGTCCAAAGATCAGGGTCATTGCGATTGCATGTTTTGCCTCTAATCGTCTGGAGGATGGTTATATTTGTCCTCTTCCCATTTCCTAAACACATGGGTGGCAGGATATTTTGAATTTAGTGGCCATGAATTACAGTCTCTTACTCTTTCTATGTTTCATGGCCCTGAAAGTGTGTCTATAGGTATAAGTGTTTGCACCTTTTTGTATTTCTCCCAGTTTACACATTAATGGACGGCTTCCTGGAGAGTAAACACAGCTGAAAACCCAGCAGTGCGCATGTTAGATACATTAGGATAAGAGGACACCCTCTAGCAGATAACTTACGCTTCAAAGCAAGGATAATTCCAACATCTTGCCACTAATTTCAGGTATTAGAAATGAATAAAATATTAATATAATATTCTTCTATACTTATTGCTGCTTTAGTAATTGAGGGACCAAGCCTCTTTTTGCCTCCTTTCCACCTATCTGTCTTTACTATGATCATCATCCAACTCCACCCCCTATTTCTCAAAGAAGTAGAGCAGAGAGAACATCAAAGTGTGGAGAAGCCGGGTGGCCAGCGGTCGAACAGCAGCATAATTGCATCATCACACAAAAACAAAATGTCACTGGGTGGCATTTTAATGACTCCCTCCACCCCCGTTACCATCTTCTGTGGACCTGCAGAGATTTTAGCAGCTCGGTGTATTGTGTGTTCAGTGGACACTATTTACAGAGGTAGCCTTTTCACCAGATGGTAGCCCTTTTGATCTTTTTATTCCCTACTGAAATGCTCACTACAAATGCTTTACACAATTCTTTTTTTTCCTTTGTCACCGGCCACCTTTACATTTACATCCTGTAGTGTTTAACTAGTTTGATCTAACAGTAGTGGGTAGAAACAAACACCACAGCAGCCAGTCTTTCATTTTAATTGCATTGTCCTCTAACAATTAAAAAAAATGGCGATAACAGTACTGCACCTTGTTGAAAATTTATTCTTACATGTAGCACTGCTCTGAAACAATTTACCCAGTCTGCTACTCTATTGTCTGGCTTTCTCCAGATTGTGACTGGTGCTGGTCTAATAACTAAAAATTCACAGTTTCCATCTGAACATATGCCTGCACAGTATCTGAGCCTGTACATGAGTAGAGCATTTGTAGTTTATTTGAATAAAATCATTCCTTGTTCCATTTGGCTAGTTAAATGTGATTTATACTTCTGAAACATGTGCTGTGTTTAGAGTGCTTATCAACAGTTGATCTGTCTGAGTGGCTCTATGTTACAACTAATGGTGCATTTTGTAGATCAGTCAATACACAGAAACAGGAGGCAGTGGTTTTATGTTCTACCTGTGCACTGTCAATAGTTAGGATTATCTTTTCTTTCTTTTTTTTATTTCCAGAAATGCTAATGTCGTGGCTTTAGTAATATTTGCTCAGCTATTTTAATATGCCTGATGATTTTTGGACAAGGTTTAACACCAGCATCGTTTTAGACGGTCCTCTGGCCTTTTGATTTAATAAAAGCAGCTTCTTGCCTTTTAGGAAGAGTTGTGGCTGAGATTGCATTTCCATTTTAATATGTAGTCAATTGTGCATGCCTCCCCTGTATTCACTGTGTGTGTGTGTGCATTTGTTTGAAAGCCACAAGCATTGAGTTGTGATACTAAATGATTTCTTCAGTTTTTCTGTCCAGGCTCCCCACAGTTCCTCCATCTGTTTCCATGCTGTTAGCCTAGCATAGCATATAGACTTCATGGCACCCCACTATGCAAATATACATTGTTATATAAACAAGCACACATACACTTGAAGGCAAATATACATTCTTTTACACTGGGCCAAGAGGAATGTGCAATGAAGCCATGCTGACACTAGTAAGACTGAATGAATGAGAGGCAGGTGTACACAGTGAGAAAACCTTCATAAAATGATCGCCAACAACCACTTAGAATGTACAAACATAATGATCATTTTAAATTATTTTAGTATAGTAATGTTCTGTGATTAATCCTTTAAGTTGTATCTATTAACATACCAGATGTTTTGATCCCAATAGTGTTTTTTTTTTTTCCATAAATCAAAGGAATTGCATTTGGAATAGAAAAACACCAACAATCTGTTTCTTTCCCAAAACTGATTTCAGTGCCTCACATTTAAGGTATCTGCTGAGAGCAGCTGTCAGTAATACTAATTTGGCAGCACAGTGCATATAGCCCTAATTTGCACACTGAAACTAAGTGAAATGTGGCTTTTATGTTTGGGAGAAAATTTTATCAGTGGGTTTTTTCCAAAGTCTGTGTCTTTTTTTTCTTTTCTTTCATAACATCATTTTAGCCTAAAATGCAGGATATTCTTTAGACCACTTTTCTTCTACTTTTTGGTCGGATTTTTCATGCTCATCCATAACAGCTTCAGCACACATGCCAAACAGTCCCAGAGGTATAAGGAACATGGGAGACTGGTTTTGGGCACATCTTGATGTGTGGGAGGTCATACCTTCGAGGTCAGACAGCCTACAACTTGTTCAATTTACAAACAGTAGTGTTTAACTGTGAGTTCTGCTTTGAAACCAGAAAAGTGTCTTCTCAGATGGAACTAAGCCTTCAGTAATGTTTGTCATCTGGATTGGCAACAAGCAGGTGTTGTAGGTGAGGTGCTGTCTTTGATTAAATACTGTAGCAGCCGTGCCGTGTTCGTGGCCATGTGACACATTGGTATTTTATTCCTGCTGTTTGGTTCTAAAATGTTTGAGAATAGTGTGAATTGACAGAAGCAAGGGTGCATTTGTTTGTTCAGTCCCACAGCACATTTATGGGTTTCTGTGCTCTCTGGATACCACAAGAGAATTGTGGGAGTTGTGTGAAAATTCACAGTTAAGGTGCAAATATTCATAGTTGAAGTAAAGCTTTCACATTAATAAAACTTCTATTTGAATTAAGACGTGGATGTTACATTATAAAAAATAAATGTGATTCATAGAGAACTGATATTGAAATATTCAGATCTGAGGACTGATTGAAGTAGAGTCATGTATGGAGAGGAACATATCTATAATCAGTCTGATTTGGTGGACGTTTCAGTGTCAGCATTCCAGTTTTCTCTTCTGCCATCTTGACTTTCTGTCTTAACTTTTTGACTTTGTCAGCCTTCCCCTCTACCCTGTATCATGTCTAATTATCGAAGTCAGTGTGTGTCTACAGGGAGCTCCTCAATACCTCCTCATCAAAGCCTCTGTTTGTGTTTGGTTGTTTATCTCTGGCTGCTATTCTAGGAGCTCTCCTGGAGCCCTGATGAGACACAAGCATTCACTCCCTACGGAGGCTTGTACTGTAAGCTGTCACCGCACCTCCAGTCATTCAAAACACTGCCAAAATGAGATTTTATCTATTTTACCTCTGTTGCTCTAGGGGATGCATTGTTTCTTATCTTCCAATCTCTTTATATGTTGTGTATGTATATTCTCATGTGTCTGATGGCTGATCCATCTTTCTGTTTCGCCACCTCAGTTGAGATAAATCTCACCTAATGAAAGGTATGCCAAAGGTTGTTTCACCATCAAAATGCTTCAATTCCACCTCCTTCTTTTATCCTCTTCTGTTTTTCACTCCATACACACTTGAACATTCACATTTTTGACCCTTTTCGTCTCTGACCCTGCCACCCACCCCACACCTTGAGGGTGCTGAAGGAATCCTTCAGGTGTTGGTGACAAAACGTTTCTCATTATGATAACTAACACCACTTTCGGTCTTCAAAGATCAGCTGTGTAGACAAAGAACAACAATAGCTTCAGCTCTACTGAGCTGCCTTGTGGGGAGGAACAAGAAACCTGATTTGTAGAGTATAGGTGTTTGGATGGAGAGGGGGATGTTGGGAGAAATGAGAAATATGGCTGTGTTTGACAAAGCTTATTACCTCTGTCAAGGGTGTTAGATGATCCATCAGGAGATTACATAAAAATTGCTGTGCAGATTTGTGTGAAACTTGGTGGAAAGCAAGAGCACTGATCAAGAAAAAAACATCCCATAGACTGTATATGAAGAGGAACAATTCGAAGTCCACATCTATCCTCAACGTAAAGGTGTAGCTAATCCTGTTGTTATGGCAGCATCAGTGTAGCTTCTGTGGCATAATTTGGAGTCTTAATTCCACATATCGGAGCTGCTGGTACTTCATGTCCTGTGATTCTTCCTTTGCATCTGTCACATTCTTGAAGGTCATTGTTCATTGTACCTGTTAATTACCTACTTTTATTTCATCCATTAACCTAAGAGACAAACTGATGTGGAAAATGAGGATTTGAATAAATTACAGGAACCATTAAAATGTGTTATGTGTGTTTTAAAATGTACCTTTTAAAAATTCTGACAGCAGGGTAAAAATGTATTGAATATAGTCTACACTTGGAACATGTGCTATTATTAGTTTGGCCCATGTCCCATACTATGACCTATACTTTAGTCTCCAGAGGGGCACCAAGGTATTTTGGCATCATTTTTGAGAGAGCTGTCACTATGTCCGTCTTTATATACAGCTTATGGGTGAGCCCTTAAATTTTTTGGAGCAGATCCATAAAAAAGGCTGGGATTGGATTACAGGAATGTGGGGCCTTGGTGTGTGAATGTTGACCTCCTCCAAGGCCCTTTTTTTTTTTTTTTTTTTTAATAGATGTGGTTAAAATTTAAAAAGGGCATCCTTGGCCCATGTTCTACCCTTCTGCCAAGTTTTATTAAAATTAACACAGTAGTCTTACATAAACTTGCTGACAGACAGAGCAACCAAACATTAGAGGATGCTGAGGCCTTGGGGAAGGTTTACACCCTTAATGTGCAGTTAAAATTTGGCAGTTGACATGTTTTTTCTTAAACTGAAGTGTCACTTAGTATTTATATCAGTGCAAAAGGTTAGGAGTAATTTCTTTGTAAGACAGGCCCATAAATATCAAAATCCTCCATCCCTTCCTCTGCCAAACAGACTTTGTGGCAGCCTGCAAATGTAAAGGTTTTTACAGAGCTCAACAGCTCAAATCCTAGATAATGAAGACTTCTGGTCCTAGTATTTCTGGGGTGTTACTGCACATCTGCTTCAAGGTTCCACAAAAATTAGCGGATCAAAATGATGAGAGTATCCAAAAGCTCTGTCGCATCATACTGACAAAAACATAGAGTCCAACTGCAAATCTGAAATAATAGGCTCTGAAATTACATACTGCCACAGGAGCCTAAAACTTCCAGACTGATGTGGCCTACTTGTTAGGTGTGGGAATAATTTGAACAAACTCTGAGGACTTTTCTTATTCGGCCTCAAATCTAATATTAAAATATATATATTCTGTCATGGTAAGTTTCCACCCTTTTTTCAGTGTAATTTTTTTTAAGTCATTAGACAATAGATGAGTTTTGCAGGATGTGCATGTGGAAGGGGATTTTATTATTTGTTTGCATTGATAAGTGAATGTTTTGTGCATCAGTGCTCTGATGGTGATGTATTTAATACTGGTTATATTACTCGTATCTCTTCTGTGACGTTTGGGTTCCTTTAAAAACAAAATGTTTTTGGTGTTGAATAGAACCTGTGATTTTTTTTTTTCCCCCCTCCTGTTATTTGCATAAAAGCACCCAATTTCTAACAACTGTGTTTTCTCTATAATTGTTCCTTTCATACATTTTTTTTTTTTTTTCAAGCCTGCCCAGTCGGAATTACACATGGGCCAAAAATAAGTATTGTTTGTCTCCTGAGAAGTTTACAGTCTCTTTGAGAAGTAAGGTTTCATTTAAGAGCAGAATTATGGTTTATTATTGCAGGAATTCACTAATGACTGAGCTGCTGTGAGATGGTTTCTATGCAGGACTTTAGGCTATGCTATCTTTTGTACCTTTGAGTTTTGGGAAGCTCAAATATTGTCCCATTTAGTGTCAGTAGCCAGAGAAGTATTATTGGATTTTTCATTTTCATGGAGATGCCAGAGGCTACATCAAGATAGAGGCAAAAGGCTTAATGGAGTGAGGGAGTCATTTTTGGTGAGGGTGAGCATGTTGTGGAGAATTGTGGGTCATGGTGGATCTGCAAACGAAGGCGCATACTACAGAGATACTTGTCCAATTACATGCTTCATAAATAGCACATTCTGCTGCTGATCTTATGTTGCCATTTATCAGCTGCCTCCTCTGTTGTTGCCTGGGTGGGTATGACACAGAAATGCTGTTTGATACACTTCTTTATGTTTTTCAGAAACTACATGAATTTTATGTCCAAAAGAACAAGAAAATACTGCAAAAACAATAGCCATCTGAACAGAATAAAATACAAAATAGGATTTTAAAATAATTGCAAAAGATGAAAGTGAAAAAACTAATAGTATGAGCTTTGATCACTAGTATTGAACCTTATTTGATGTTCCACAGGTGCCAGGATGGACGAGACGGAAAAGTATAAACAGCGTCTGGAGGCCATTGCGGTATGTTTGTACACACACACACACACACACACACACACATTTATATACAAAGACAGGGTAAAGACACTAAGCTGTGCTGTCTGAGCTGTCCGTAGCTTCTGAATAATTTAACGAGTGTGCAGTGTGGTGAGCCAGGGTGTCCCGGGTCCCACGAAAACAACACCAGGTTACCAAGGGGACAGCTGCTCAAAGTATTATGGGATATAGAGTATACCTGAAGTCTATGGTGACAGTGTCCTTGTAACAGATGGTTGACCAGGTGTCTCTGTTTTACTTTTTCCCAGTGATGTTTTATTCACTGCCTTCCCTTCTCTGTCTTTTCTTTGTTTCTGTTTATTAATTTACACCTGCTACTTTATCCCACTTTACTTTTTACTATATGTTTGAATAAGATTTTAATGGTCTTTCTCCCCCTCCAACAAACTCTTAAATCAGTCATCTTCTTTTTCTTTTTAAATACTCCCCTGCTTTCCTTCTTCCAGGAGAAGCGTCGGCTCCAGGAGGAGCAGGACCGAGCGAGGAGAGAGATGGAGGATGAGAGGTTGAGACTACAGCAGCTCAAGGTCTGACAAACCCAGGCTGATCTGACAGTCTCCTCCATTCACACTCACATGTCCACAAGCAGCTTCAAAGTGATACTAAGCATGACTCAGTTGTAACAAAACTCATCAGTGTTGGTGATAATGCACCTAAACATATGCAAATGTGTCAAAATCTGTATTTTGGAGATGACTGCTCAACTCAAGACTTTCTATTTGAAAATTTTCCTGAGCCCTAGTATTGTTTTAGTACGTCTGTATCACAAAATTAACACTAAAAAAAAAAAAAAAATCTATCTCCACCGCTAATCAAAGGTGTTTAATCCACATATCCTTCAGTCAGATTCTACCTCACTCATTTGTGAAGGGTCAAACCAAAGCCTTTTTAGTTCCTCTTTCTTTTTATCATTGTGAGATTTGCCTCATAAAACCTCTGCCTGGATTGAATAATTTCTTTGTTTAAATCTGATATAATGTATTAAAACACCACATTGACACAACAACACAGGCTTTAGATTTGATCTTTTTGTTGGGATTCATTTAGGAGCACTTCAGGGATCTAGTTCCCTGTGGGAAAGTACTGTATGACGGCAGGAAAAAGCATCAAAAACCTCCAAATAAAAGCATACATGTGAATAGATGATGATCTTCCCCCCCTATTTTGTTTAAGAGGTAGAATCTGTATAAAAGCTCAAACTAACCTTTTCAAAGCATCAGATGGTTCTGCATATGTGTCATGTGATTGTCTGTTATACTGATGTCCCTGAACTACTCCTGTCTCACATCCACACCTGGACATTCAGACTAATTGCCTCCATCTCAGCTTCTTTATGACTTTGTAGCTGTTTGCAGAATCATGCACTTGGACTCAAAACAGGGGTTAAATCTCATAACTAAAACCATCTGAAGATTTACTGCAAGTTGTTATCAAGCAAATAACCTCCAAATGTATATAATTTTCACAAAAAATCATCCTCATATGAACACACAGATGAACTATTCAACCTTCCACACTTCCTGGCTCTCCTAGTTTCAAGCAAGGTTAGAGCCAAGCCTTCCGTTGATGAAGGATTTTGGAGTCCAGTTTCTCTGTGAGTGTTTACACACAGTCACAGAGCTGCTCTATTGTTTTCACATCACTTCCAGACTGGCGTTCCCACTTCCTACTCCACTGTGTAGCACTGCCCTGAGGCACATTCCTCAAATTGTAGGCAGTTTGTGCTGCATATGTTTATGTGCATGCAGGTATGTGTGCATATACAGTTACAGTTGTGTCTGAAGGAGTTTTGCATTTTCTCACTATGTTTGTGTGTGCACAAGCAATAAACATTTTCAGCAGACTTTGAGATGCAACACAGTAGATTTATTTTCACATACATCCAAATTAAAGCATAATCGTCAGCTTCGACACTTGACTCAGGACAGATATATGGATGTGATAGGAGGGAGCAGCAGTTAAAGCACAGCTCCTGACCCGCAAGAACGTTTAGAGAGTTTCCAGCCAGTCAAAGGCAGAGGGAGGGGAACAGAGCGGGGCTTGTTCTGGACTGGAAGAGAAAACACAAAGATGGTTTTGTGACGTTTTTAGTCAAGTAGGTAGCTACTGGCTAGCACTTGCCGGATTTTGTAAACGTGGGGCCATAAGCTAAAGGGAAGCAGAGGTTTTTAGATGTCGTAACCTCAAACCAGAAGCTTGCAGATATAACCTAGATTTACTGGAGATGTCCTGTGTTGGATCACAGCAAAACGACCACATATAGTTCCATTTATACCTCTGATAATTCTGGCCTTTCTACCAGATGAAATTAAACATAGTATTGTGTAACATATTGCAATAGCAGTATAATAACCACATTGTCTCATGAGCCTACTTGTTTGGTTATTAAAAATCCTCAGATAACTGTTGACGGTTCTAATATGTTCATGCACAGCACAAACTCTGCTGCATGGACAGAATGGTTAGTCATCCCTTTGTTATAGACATGGAGACTGAGAAGACCACAGAAGTGATTTTTATGCTTATGTATGGTTTGTTTTTTCTCTCTAGGTAACATCATTCTGAATTGTGCAGCCATTCACCACTTAACCACGTCTGTTTTTATAAGAAATGACAATCTGACACAGTGCACAGTGCAGACAGGGCACTCGAACCAAGACCATCTGGTCCTTGTACAACTGTCATACAAGTCACCTTGCTGCCCCTGTCGCCTAATTAACTCTGATAAATGAGAGAAAAGTGTATTAACGTGTTTTGCATAAGATTCTTCTTTGTTAGTTTGTTAGTTCTTTGAACTACTTTAAGAAAGTGTTTGATTTCTACATCATGCGGATTAGTTTCCCTTTTATTATAGGTGAAATAGCTGATGTTGTATCAAACAACACAAAGCCATTTATTAAAATTGTAAAAACTTAATTTTATCTATAAAGGATTCCTGCGACAAACAGGAGTGGAAAAAAAACAGAGTACATAATGGCAGGCTTAGTTTGAGAAGTCTGACAAGTGGCACTGTAGCCACAATTATCATAACATCACTTTCATGTCACTTCTCTTATTAAATGTCTTTGTGTATTTGCGAAATGGATTATCACATGTTGTTCATTTTCCTTCATTGGCACTGAAAGACAGTTATGTGTTTCCAGCTTGTATTCAGTGTTCTTAACATTCTCATGTGGCCTTGGATAGCATGTTGTTGTTTTTTTTTTGTTTTTTTTTTACATGAACAATAGAATCTCCTACAAACAGCCTTTCCAGTACACATATGTTTCTCAGTCTTATATTGTTGAACATGGTGTTAAAATTAGTTACCTGTTGTGTTCTCGTGTAAAATATGACAGTGTTTTAAAAGGAATTACATAGCCTCAGCAAGTGAGAGCGGTGACAGAGAAGATAAGGTAGAAATTACATGTACTATAAACTCAAGAATGCATTTGACAGCTGATATGAAGATTAATGGTAACACAAGTGGGGGTTTTTTTCTGTCGCATTTTTCCTCATTCTCACCACCTTCTACCTGGGAGGTGATGTTCTGCACCATTCCTTGTACCCGTTGAAACTTAGTGAGAGGCAATTAATTATTTTTCAGCCTGCTGGAGTTGTGTCATGATTAACACAGGATGTTTTCTATTTAAAGTATAATACAATTTACAAGTCAACAGAGTCACAGCATGTGGTAAAGATACTAAAGTAACTTCTATTTCCATGTTAAACAGCTCGGTTGACTGCATCTCTTGTTGTGTAAGATACACTTCACCTAATTTTGGACAGCGACATGAAAACATATTAAAAGAGGTGAAAATCACTGCAAGTTTGGTCAGACTAAATTTGTAGAAACATCTTCAACAACTCTAGACTGTGGAGAGTGAAATACTTTACTTACTTTAATTGTTTATTTAGACGGGACAGTGCATATTAATGAACATTACATACGTGATGTACTGTAAATATGCTGGAATTAGCATGC
>JAPSES010000104.1:10696876-10721746 GCA_029822895.1 Maxillicosta whitleyi
ATCTATCTATCTATCTATCTATCTATCTATCTATCTATCTATCTATCTATCTATCTATCTATCTATCTAAAACCAGTACCAATATTAAAGTAGGTCAGTCATCAACATTTACAGCAGTAAAGTGCAATATATGCATTAATGCAGCACTGAAAATAATCTTCATATATCAGAGTAAAAAAAAAAAAAAAAAACTGACAGGAACATTTTACTCTCCAGTTTTGATTTAAATAAAAAGGGTGCTCTTTGCTGATAATGTCTGCATACATTTAGTTAGATGGAAATTTAAAAGCTGAACTTTTATTTCCAATGCAGTGTTAGAATATTTTACTCGAGTAAATGGTGCCAACACTTTGTCAGTGAAATTTTCTCACTCAAACCTTTTGAGATGAAACGTATTTATATTTGGCTTAAATAAATAAAAGTGAAGTGAAGTGAAGTGAAATGAATTCTTCCACCACTGCATTACTCTTAACGTCATGTAAGTTGGTTTGTCGTGTTTTTTCTGGCTCTTAAATACAGACTTTTCAACTTATTCAAGCAATTTCATGCACCAGGAGCACACTACAAAAGGAGGACTGGTGGTATGACTACATCAAAACATTTACATATTGCCTAAAATTATCATTAGAGTGTTTAGAAGTCACAGAAGTGTACAGCTGAAATATGATGCAAACTTACTCTCAGCTAAAGTCCATGTGTGAGTGTAAATGTGTGCAACCACAAGATCACAGGTGTCAAACATGTGGCCCAGGAGCCAAATCCGGCCCGCCAAAGGGTCTGATCCGGCCCCTGGGATGAATTAATGAAATGCAAAAATTTATTAACGATAATTTTAGTTCAGGTTCCACATTGAGACCAATTCAATGTCATAATAACCTATAAATAGTCACAAATCCAAATTTTTGTCTTTGTCAATGTAAACGTTTTCATGTATTTAGACTAAAACAAAGTATAATTTTGAAAAAAATCTGAATTACCTCAAATGTCTTAAGAGGAGTATGTGCAATTGTAATAATATTCCACCTTTTACTAAATATTTTGTGTATCTGTCGATCCAATGTGATCTGTCAGTTTTAATGTACGTGTGGAAATGATAAAGTAAAGCATAATAGTGATTTGATATCACATTGTTTGAAAAGATAATTTTTGCGTTTAAACATTTTCAAACATAATGTCATTTTACTTTTTTCACAGTAAAATATAAAGAAAACTTTAGAGTTGACATTATTTATATATTTATTCTGTCATTATTTTATTGTTTCAGCCGTCTGCACATCAAATATAGCTGAATGTGGCCCCTGAACTAAAATGAGTTTGACACCCCTGCGCGAGAGCAATTAGTGAACGGTCTGAAAGGTGAGGAAAACTGATGCTACAGCTGACTTGAGGATGAGAACTATTAAATAACGCTATTAGTGCTTTTACTCCCTGTATGTTGGTGTCGAAAACAACTCTGTTTTGTACAGCCATGTTGTGTACATGATTTGTGATGTCATCACTCAGTAAAATATGACAGATCTAGGGTGGATGATGTCAGAACCAGCTCCCGTTTCATCAAGTTTCAGACATGTTCATTATCAGTTTTGGGAGTAATACATTACAGAAGTGTCTCATTACAGCAGTGCTTCTCAATTATTTTCTGTCATGCCCCCCCCAGTAAGAAGAAAACAAATTCTGACCTGTGAAGATCTGATCAGACCCTTGGATAATCTGGATCCTCACCATTTGGAGGGATAATGGGTCCTAGTTGCATCAAGTTTTAAAGCCCAAGAATACGAGGAGCGCTTCAAGGACAGAAACAGCGCCACCATCTACTTCTACTTCCAACACCAGTGACCCCTCCAGCATGTCCTTCACACGTGTCCTCTGGTTTAATGAAAGTTGTCAGTATTCTAAGGATAATGTCTCAGTAGAAGGCAGTGGCTTCAACATGGAACAGTTCAACTTGACGGTAACCTTCACGTACACGTCATGTCCAGACTGTTTGGTGATGCATCTTTACAGCGCGAGTTAGAAATACCTGCCTGTGAACCTCTTCAGCAGGAGGATGGAGGTGGAGCAGAAGGAAATGATGGAGTGTCTGAAGAGGCTTCCACCGGTCGTGATGGATCCCACTCAGGAGCGCTGTCCTGAAGAGCCCACTGGAGACAGAAGCTCCAAAGGTTTAAGAAACTAACATAACTGGAGTCGCACTGTTGGAATTATGCTGCTCTTTCACATTTTTGGAAACGCTCGATTAAAGATTAGAATAAAACAGGAAGGTGTTGTATGATGTTAATGCTGTTATTAAATACATTCTGAAATAACAACATGTTATTTTTGACCAGATTACTCTAAGTGTTTTTTAGTCTGTGTTCACATGCTGCAAAATGCAAGTGCAGCCTCTTTATATGAGGTTCGTTTTAATTATGTATTTAAATTTTATTTAATTTAATTCAAAAAACCTTAAAAACAAATAAACATTAACAATATACAGATTTTTTTCATCCAAAATCCAAACAAGCTTATCCATGTCCGTGAATGAATTGTGTATATTGCCCAAATAAACGTATTATATTGTTTAGATTTTATTCAGATTAAACAAAAAAGTTTACATGTGAGTTGAGCAATAGATGAGTGAGTTAAACATTAAGTCCCTAAAAACAGATTTCAAGTTATTCATTTTGAACTACCCTATAATAATTAATACAAAATAATGCATAATATAAAACCAATCAAGATTTGTGGGCAAACTTTACATTGAAAACAACCTGTTGAGTCCTTTTCCTATTTCAATTAATCTATAATCTGTAGATCATGATTATAAAACATTGAAACAGATATTATATTTTCTTTCTCTGTCACGTTGAAGCGAAAAATCAAACAGATCATACAAGATTTGAGTTTTAAAGCACAATTTATTTGTCATTTATCTTATATTTCTCAATCAGAATCCCCTCAGCAGACCAAGGTCTCTGTCCTCTGGTGTTGTCAGGATTGTGAAACTAATAGTCAGTTACAAAACAAGCTGAGTTTCTCTGCATGGTCACTGTCATAAAGGCAGCACAGCTGACACTAGACAGACCATTAATGTTTTACGCATACAGAGACATGTTTGCTGCTTGTGCCTTGGTTCTCCTCTGTGTGATACCTCTGAGCTGCTCAGCTCCTCTGACCTGTGAGGATCTGGTCCGTCCCTTGGATCTACTGGATCCTCATCATTTGGAGGGAAGATGGGCGCTTGTTGCTGGCGGTCTAAGTGACCGAGGATCACAGGAGTTCTTCAAACGCAGAAACAGCTCCAGCATTAACTTCTCCAGTGTTCATGCAGCTTCCAGATTTTCATACACACCCAGTGTCGATGCCGGGGGAAAGTGTCATTATAAGTCCTACAACATCTCACTGGAGGGAAGCGTCTTCACCTTTGATGTGTTGGACCAGGTGAACCTCACTGTGACCTTTCTCTTCACGTCATGTCCAGACTGTTTGGTGATGCGCTATGACAATACCTCAGGAAAAACAGAGCGTGTGTTCCTGTTCAGCCGGAGGAGGAAGGTGGATCTGGATGAGATGGAGGAGTTCAGGGCTCAGGCTGAGTGTCTGAAGATGCTTCCACCTGATGTGATGGATGACACCAAGGAACTTTGTCCAGAACAGAACTCAGACAGTCCTGCAGCTGCTTAAAATAGTGTACCATGTGGTTTATGACATTGTGTTATACAGTAAATAAAGTAAAATACAATAGGTTTTGTGAGAGATTTGAGTTATTGCATGATCGCAAACCTCCTTTTACATGATTAGATTGGGATTATCACTATAAGAATAAGAATAACATGGCCCAGTGGATGCATAAACTATCATAGCCCTACTTCTGTAAACCACAAACAGCTCCATTACATACAAACATACATACAAATTCAAGAATTCATCAAGACCACAGGAACATTTGCTATCGTTCCTTTTATTGATTTGTTTGCATTTACTCAATAATTATTTATAACAAATAAATTATTATAATATACAATACAGAGGTATTGTACAGTTATTAATTTCCAATAGTTTGCAATAAGATTGTGTTCATTTCAAGACAAAGAAAAGGGAAAACGACACATTAAACTAATCCTGGGAAAGAAAAAGGAAAGAACACAGATTGCCAAGAAAAACTCATTGAAAATGTTTCAATCACAGAACGCAGTTTAATATATAAATTAAGATAATTATATTGTAGAACAACGTACATCCCAAAACAATTCAGAAAACAATGAAATGAATTAGAATTAGAAGCAGATTCGATGGTACACGATAAAGTTTCTAAAACTGATAAAATGTGTAAGTTTACTAAAGCCATTTTTAAAGGCATTGTGTTTAGATTCCAGTAATGGCTTTAAAGATAGAAATGGTGTGTGTGTGTGTGTGTGTGTGTGTGTGTGTGTGTGTGTGTAGTGCCTCTGCTGGAGACAACCCCCAACCTTTGCATATCAAATACAATGATATAATAAATAATAAATCTCAAGGCAGAGAAAAAAAGTTGAAGAGAATATATTCCTACAAATAGCATCAAGACGACATGAAAACTCATCTCTTTTCCTACAAAACAAGGACTATTTTTTATAGAGAACTGTTATGTGGAGAACACAGAATAAAATCATCTTTCTAGTTTTGTAGGGAAATTGTATGTTATAGCTAATATTTGCCTGTGTCAACATACAAGATTAATGTCTCAACATGAAAACTTGCCAGGACATAAAGATGGTGATATTTTAATAAATGTCATTTTATTTATTTATTGGGTTTATAAGGTGTATGTATTTCTTCTACACACGTCCAAGTCTAAATAAAATAAACGCCGATCAAAGCTCAGATTTCTCTACAGGACATGTAGTTCTTAGATGTTATTTACACAACACAGAGTTCAAACTGTGTGACTGTCTCTGCTTCTAGTTAGTTGACTTTGTAGTGCTGTGTGTTGTTGCTTTGTGTGCAGCAATTATTGACATATTTCATCACAAACATCAGATATTCCCAGAAAACTACTTTTTTACGTTACAGCCCAGAAAATGGAAAATTCCAAATGCAGTAACAATGAATAAGTCACTCAACGAGTTCTTCGGGCTTCTTTTATTGTGCAATAATGGGGTCCACAGTACCGTGGTGCAAGACTGGACTTTTTTCATGCAATGGGTTCTATAAAAATGACCAGACCTCCTGATCCAGATCCACTTTCAGTCAGTGAGACAACAACTTTAAGGCTGAAACGAACTTGTACAAAGACTAAGTTCAACATGTTTTCTCTGTTTTCCGTGCTTCTCTTTTGCTTCATGTCTGTTGGCTGCTCTTTTCCAGTTTGTGAAAAACTAGTCGGGCCTGTAGAGCAACTGGATCCTGGTCATTTTGAAGGTTCTTGGGCTTTTGTTGCAGGTAGCCTCAATCATACGGCATCAATGGAGGCTCTGAGACTGAGAGACAGCATCACTGCGTACTTCTCCAACTCCAGTGACTCCTTCACCTACACCCAAATCAACCGTTTTGGAGATCAGTGCCAGTACCTGCCCTACAACATCTCAGTAGAAGGCAACTCCTTTACCTTTGATGTTGAGAATCGCTTCAGCCTCAACGCCTTTTTCCTCTACACAACCTGCCCTGACTGCGCTGTGATGCAGTGGGTTGTGAAATCCAAGAGGAGGGTATCTGTAGACCTGTATCTGCTGAGCAGGAGGAGGCAGCTGAGCCATGAGGAGATGGCAGAGTTTGAAGCTCAGCTTAGTTGTTTCCAGTTGTCTCCACCTGTTATCATGGATCCAAACAAAGAACTTTGCCCAGAACAACAGGAGAACCCACAATCAGTACCATCAGATACTGAGGAGAAAACAACCGAACCAAAGCCATGAGAGACTTTGACCCCCTCATGCCTGATGGGTTTCCTTCCATGGAGGTTTCCCCCAGTCAGTATACTGTAAATATGTTGGATTACAAAGTAATAAATGCATCAGATGTTTTACACCATGGAGAGGTCTTGTCTCTAAAATTCACCCTCAGATGATTCATGATGTGATTATTTTTACATCTTAGTTCACATTAAAATGCTTAAGCATGTGCACATTGTAAAGCTTTTCAACACAAAATGTTGATTTGTTTCAGTCTTTTTGTATTCATATCAAATTTTTCATTTTCATCATAATATTTTTTATTTCCCCCGAATCTTTACCTGTAAAAACAACTTGAAATTTGTCAGTTATTTATCCCATTTCTTTTCGGAGAAATGAGATCCTCCTTAATAAGTAGAAACGACAGACTGCATAGCTTGATTTCGTTGAATAGTTTTATATTTATTCAAACATTTAGTGAAAAATGTCATTGTAGCTAACTTAATTTTGTGAATTATTTAAAAAAAATCTAATGATTAAACACATTTTGGTATATAATAAATAAACTTAAATATAATTCAGAATTTTCAATCTTCCCCTTAATATAAGTAACATTGTTTTTATAGTTTTTTAAGTAACTGATCAAATTGCTCACACTATAAACTGTAAAGGGAGTAAGTATAGGAAGTACATGTATATGTGCAATTCTTCATGCAAGATTTAGACCAAAAGTTAAAAATAAAAAAAAAGATTTAGATGAAAAGATGTTAATATAATGAAACGAGTAAAGCATCAATTTCCGAAATGTAAGGAGTAGAAAGTACAGAAAACTGCCACAAAATGTAGTGATGTAAAAGTAAAATTATGCATTATTATTTTTACTTAAGTAAAGTACAAATACAAAAAAAACAAACTACTTTAGTACAGCAACAAAGTAAAAATACTTTGTTACATTCCACCACTGACGATCACTCATGTACTATACAGTCTACCTTAATCCATAATGTCCAACACAACACTCACGTGTCATGATAATAATCATCTCATCCCCCTGGTAGATTATTTCATCTAGTTGCATGATGTACTTATTAACATTTGTTGTTCACTAATTAGATTAGCACTAAAATTTTCAAGGCTGCAACAATAGGCTAAGCCTCCAACACGTGAGTCTGTGCGTACACACATGCTCCTGTGTGTTGTGAATGACTGCTGGGGTGAGCATGGTATGCAAATGTGGGCGTGCTCAATCTGTGTCATGAGGGTGTTAGTGTGCACTGGGGAGGATCTACAGGCAATGAGCTGTGAGGAGAAAGTGAAAAGAAATCCCTCTTGTGTTGATTAAACAGGAAAGGTGTGCATTCTCAGAAATGTGAGTGTTGTTTGGAAGGCATCTTCAAGGCACTTTGTTAAAGGTATGTGTGTCTATTCATTTTTATTTTTTGCATTTGATGACTGTCTTGCTTTAGTAACTTTAACACTTACAAACTGTTCATTTATTAAACCTTCACAGTTGGGTACGGGTCAAACTTTGACCCAGACCAATAATTCCCTCATACTAAGTGTCTATACCAAATTTACAGATTTATTTAGAATGTCTAAATAGAATATCCCACATTAATAAATATATGTAATATAGAAATATCGTGTTTAAGAGCAGGAAGAGCATTTATTTTTTCTGTTTTACAAACTGGTTTTTGGAGAAAAACATCTATCACAGTTTTATGTCCTGTTTTACATAACACATAAAAACATAAAAGCCTTTATGATTTATATATAAAATTGACCTGAACCAGCCTCAGTGTCCAAAAATCTGTAGCACCTGTACAAAAGTATACATTTTAAAAATATTTTTTGTGTATTTTGGCAAAATTTAAGAAAAGTCATCAAATTCCAGGTTAATAGAATGATGCTTAGGGTATTTTAACTACTGTTGAATGTCAATACAAATTTGATGACAGATTCTCTTTAACCACACTGGATCAATATGTCAAAATAAGGAGATTTAAAATGTGCAAGAAACTACGCCAGCATCCACAAGACAGTAACAAAGCTGATTCTAATTGGGCATGAAGTTTGTAGAATTTCTTTTCATTCATCTGCAGATTTACCATATGCCCTCAGATGTATAAGTACCGCAGGACAGTCCTGACCTGAAAAAAAGAGGGAAAGGACTGTTGCAGATGTATTTTTAATGATGATCATGATTTTGCTGTTCTTTTGATAAAGTGAGCCTCTTTATAGATAATGAGCAAAACATAAGCCTGTTATGTAATCGAGTTTTAATCTGCAACCTTACTTACCCAGTGAGACAGCAGCAGAGCAGCGTTCTCTTTGCATCTTGTAAATAAAACAAATCAGCATGCCATATTAGATATATAATGCCATTAGTTAGTTAAGGGAAATATGCAAAGAGGAAGGGCCTCATTAGGGCATGCCCCAGACACAAAAGGGTTTTCAAATGATATTATAATGCTACAACATAAATAAGAAGATTGTTTTCCTACTGTAGCATTGCAGAATCCTTGTATTATTGAATTAAACTTCTTTGTTTTCAGCAGGATTTTCACTGAATCAGCAGGTGTGGGTAAATTAAACAGTTTAAGCTTCAATTTCCTTCAAGAGTTTAAAGCATTACAGCAATTGCCGTCTGACTGTGACAAAATCTCTGTTTAATGCCTCATTTCATAGAGAAAGTTCCTACCCAAAACAAATGAAGGATTGTCACATTTGTAAATTGAATAATAACGGATCATTCTTGTCTGGTAAGGAATTAAGTACTTTAATAAGAGGGTTAGCAAAAGATTTATCGCATAACACATGAATAAGAACCACCGTCTCCAAATGTTTTGTTTGCCTGGAATCTGTGAAAGTGCATTATTCATAACCTCAGTTAATTAGCAAAGGTTTGGTCTCATTTGGGTACAGAGAAAACTTTGAGACAATGTCAACACTCACCCCCCCCATCGCTCTCAAAATGCATGAAAGAACGGCCGGTTTGACAACATCCAGGGTCGTTTCACAATGCTCTCAGTGGCAGTCTTTGAGTGTAAAATCTAAATGACACAACTCAAATGGTTATTCTGTGATGCAGACAGAGGGACACGTACTGATTCATCCAAACTGCATATTTTCCAAAAAGAAAACAACCTTGAAACGACGATGGTTTATTGCAGTTGTCACAGTGGTGGGGAGAACACAGGTTTTTACTAACATCAGCCTAAATCCAGTGATGGCATCTGATGAGTGGTTCTGGTAAACACTTTCTGTCACAGTGCCAGTGACTCACCATCCCTCAGTATTCTCATCCTAATTTACCCACATTTGGCCTCAGTGTTTTGCTGTGATGCCTACATGCTTCACCGTGTTTTCAACCACAGTGCTCCCCGTTCTTCATGCCATGATGTGCTGCCAGTCTTTATTATATCTAAATGAAGGGGGAGATGTGCTGGAGCCACAGTATCTATCTATCTTGCTCATCCATTTGTCTCCATTCATCACAGACTGGCGTTCTCCAGCTTTGTGATGCATTTTCCTTAATGATCAGGCTCAATGTTGGAGTCCAGCCTGGTCAGAGTGGCTTGGCAGGAAACACAGTGGATGGGAATAGATGTCTGTACGCTTGTATCAGAGAGGTTTGAGTAACAGTATTAATGCAAGTTTGAAAGAGCGCGAAATGTGTGTATCAAATATAAACAGACGTGTAAGAGCTGGAGTGTGGAAAGTTGTACTGTTACTTCAGATTGTGTGTGTGTGTGTGTGTGTATGCACTACTGAGCCATTCTCTACCCAGTAAGCTGATTAATGAAAGGTGTGTTCAGCAGAAAACTTTATATGTTGCACAGTGGAGTAGCGTACTGCTCTATAAACCAAGCTGAGCACAATGCTATAAGCAGCCTTCCTGTCATATGAAAACAAAATCACTCAGTGGCTGCTTTTAAAAAAGATACTCCGGGGCATAAATGCATTGTTAGCCATCCCAGATGTCAGTTAAAGGAAGAAAAATAGAAGAAGAAATAATAATTTTCAGCATCAAGTACTAAGCTACCACAAACGCCCAGTTTAGATTCTTATACTCTCTGAAACTCTACAGGAGGGATAAACACATTTTTATGTGTACCATCATTCATTGCTGTTTTTGTTGGTAGTAGCCGCATGTCCAAAATTTCTCAAAAGTGTACAGGTGGTATGATTTTGTGTCGCATTCTGATAAAACTCTCGCCTGGTGCTATATTGTTAGCTCTGATGGCTAGTCTACCAGCAAGTAAAGATTAATATGAAGAAGAAAAAAAATCAATTAAGTACGTGCTGCAGTGCCGTATAAAGCAATAAACACATTCGATGTCAGTATGTTGGTTTGTTTTATACTATAAAAAGTCACTGTGAATGAACGGTAAACAACTGGCCATGTTTTTTTCTATACTGCATTAATTAAATTTGTGGTTCTGCATTCTCCTCTGTGCTCTTTTGCTTTCACTCAGACTGACTGGCTGAAGGCCGAATATCCTGACTGCTCCGAGCCTTTTACATCAGCAGATTTGTTCCCATGGATACAAAGCCCCTGACGTGGCACGACCCGGATCCTGCCAATTCATGTGATGAGGGGGTCACAGAGTCCGAGGCTCTGGGCAACACAGGTGCAGCCATAAGATACAGCCCCCCTGTGCAGAATAAAAAGGCACCAAGGGCCGAACCTGAAGAGGATATAGACATGGATATGCAGGAGACTGGAGCTCTGCAGGGAAACCTAACACCTCAAAGTACTGAAACAGCTAATGTGACCAGAACAGAAAATCAGGACTCAATAGTAATTAGTCTCTGCACCCCCGGAGAGACACAGGACATGGTAACAGAGCTAGAACAAATTTCCAACAAGCTATCACAAGTGTTAGAGGAACATAAAATGAGTCAGTGTGAGGATTTTTTCCCACCACCTCCTCCCCTTGGAGTCCTATCACCAGAAGAATGCTCTGAGAAAGGCTTTTCTATAGATGTGGATGTGGTTGAGTGGATCAGCGATACTGACATCATCACAGACTCAACAGATGATTTAGTATCTTCTGATAGCCAGTGTGGTCAGGAATGGCAGACTGATCAGTTCACTGAGCCCATTAATGGAGCTGTTGATTCAGAGGAGATGATACAAGATAGTGAGACAGCAGAAGAGACTGCCTTATTCCTCAACTCCTTACCAGATGGTTTTACCGACAGCAAACCTGAAAGTAATCTGTCAGCTGCTGGAACAAATTCAACTGCTCACCAGTTTCCCCCTGAGAGAAATGACTTCAGTGATTTACATATTGTCAGTTCTCCACCTTATGCTGATGAAAGTGAAGAGGAAGAGGAAGTGAAAGTTATGCTTTGCCAGCTCCAAACGAGTGCAGAAGACAGCAGCAGTTTCTTTGATTCTGCTGAACAGGACTTTGCTACCAAAGTGCCTGCATTTCCCATAGACAACCACCAGGAGGGGTTATCACCACAAAGCCCGTGTAAACCAGCACCTGGGGGAGCAAACCAGGAAGTTGCACAACAGGTGCTTAGCCAGGGCTCTCCACCTTTGTCAACTGTTGCCATGGAGCTGTCCAATCAAGACGGACTAGCTGCCCAAGGCTCGAGTTATGTTGTAGCTGTGAGAGAAGGGAACAGTAGGGCGGGGCAAAGGACAGAGGGAGAAAGCCAACAAACAGGTGGGGAGGAAGGGCAGACAGAAAGTGGACTAGAAACGGACAAGGCAGCAGGGCTTAAACCTACCAGAGGACTGTTGAAACCCTCAAAATCTGTCTATATTCAGGAGCCGAAAGAAGAAAAACACAAGTGTGTGTCTTTTAAATGCAGCAGGATGGAGAGCGACTCATGTGATGACAGCCAGAGTGACAGTGGAGTTTCAGCGGACTTCTCTCCATGTAGTACTTTGGAAAGCAGCACCACCATCCCTAAAGGCAGTCCAGCCACTGTACTGAAAGAAACTCCCATCGAGAGAGAGATCCGAAGAGCTGTCGAGCGTGAACACAGCCTGAGAAGGTCCAGAGGACTCCCAAATCGGTCAACTTCCCCAGAGTATGTAGAAATCCCTTTAAGAAAAGCTGTTCTCTGCCAGTCTTCAACTGCTAAGAGTGAGAGATGTCAAGGGAAGGACAGAGACTATGCAGGCAAGAAGATGCAGCATGAAATCCACGAAGAGGTCCAGAGGGAGGAGGATCTGGTGAAACTTGGAAAAGTTCCAGGCTTTTATGACAAAGGCACAGTTCGTCAACTTAAAGAGAGGAAGCAACTTTTTGAGGCCTTTCAGAAACCAAGTGAGTCCACTTTAGCAATTTTACCAAAGTACAAAGCCACATCCTTGTCATCTGCCAGTGATCATCTGACCCTAGAAGTTCAGGAGGACTTATCATTGCAAACTTCACATGGGCAGAGGAGCAAAGAGCTGCTGAGTCCCACACAAAACCTAACATTTGACAACGGATCAACTTCCACTAATCCCCCTGCAAGAGGACCAGGTTTTTCAGAAGGGACAAACTGCCAGGTCATCACCTTAGAGAATAACCAGCACTACCACAACAAACCAGAAGCCATCACTGCTCCTGACTCCAGTGTTCCTTTTGTCTCAGGAGGACGTGGTAGTGGGATTACAGTGGTAGTGCAAGAAAAGGAGGAGGATGAGGAGGTGGAAGGGAAGGAGCTGGTACCCAAGGAGAACCCCTTTTTCAAGCTGCGCTCCTCCGCGGCTTTAGTTAAAGTGGAGCAGGATATCCGGGAAGCTCAAGAGAGGGAAAAGGAGCTTCGTAAGCTGAGGATCAACTTGTATGGGGGCACAGGGGGGACAAAAGGAGACCAAGGAGGTGGTGGAGGAGAAGGAGAAGGAGGGGGAGGAGGGGGGAAGCCAGCCAGTATCGAGGCACAGAGTAATACATTGTCTACTTCCTCACTGAATGGATCGGCTGTTCCTGACTTACCTGGCCCGACCCAAAGCGGGGGAACAAGACCCCCAGCAGGTTAGTGCACTAGCAGTTAGTCTGTAAAACCGATGTGTGAAACTGATTCTGTTTGTACCTACGAGCTCACACAGCCTGCGTTTGTATAGGCTGTGGGTGGGTATGTGTGTAATTTTTATATCTGCTGTGAGATGATGAAAACCTCCTGAAACAGCCCAGCAAGCACATTATTTCATTTTTCTCATGGTCAGTGGAAAACCTCAAAACAGCTTTGGAAACCAGTGTTAGTTGTTTGCAGTAATAATTTTGCACCAGAGACCATAACGTAGCCAACAAGAAAATACAATTCTGTAACCTCACAATAAATGTAGGATCCAGGGTGTCATATTAATTGCAAAAGCTGAGGTGGGAAAAGTCTTGAGTCATAGAGTCTTGAGTCATGGTGTATTGTGTCAGCAAGAATGGAAGGGTCCAATTTTTGGGATGAAGTCTTAATTCAGTGATGAAAAACTGCACAATTTTCACTTTTAGTTGGTGGTAAAATGAAGAGACTTTCTGGCAACAGGAGAAAGTAATATACAATGTGTGGACTGCTATTGCCATTATGTGCTTGTGAACAGTGTGTTTTTGTGTGTTTTGTTTGCAGGAAGGGCAGCCTTTACATTTTTGTGTCTTTATATGAATGAAAGTGTTGGCAGCTACTCTTGACCATTCAACGTCATGTGAAATGAACCAGGGTGTGCCATAATACGTCTGTGACTCAGAGCTTAATAATGAGGGATGAATATTGTTTCATGAACAAAGGATTTTATGGCCTCTTTAGGTTCCTTTATATCCTATCCTGCCTCTTGTTTTAGTTTCCCTGTGCTCAGTCCAACTCTTGTTCCTTCGCATTCCTCTTAATTTCCCTTAATTTCTCCTCATTCCTTCACTATATTCACTCTTAATTTGATTCGAAAGGCTTCACTGCTTACAGGGTACAGAACACAAACAAAAGAAGCCTCATTTGCCTTTCCTGCCCTTGTCCACTTAAGTTTTTTTTTTTTTTTCTCTCTCTCTTTCAGCACACCAGTCAGTTGGAAAGCTGGGTGTATGGCCCCCGGCTCCAGCTGGAGAAAAGAAGATTAGCCAGCCGGAGGTGAGTCGAGGTTGCCTATCATCCCATTGAGATGAAGTTCACACATGACTGTTTCTTTCATTGTTCTATTTCGTATTCTACTCTGAGTTTATCTTTTGGGGAAAAAAAAAAAAGACCATGTCTCAATGTAATATGACATATTTTATATCTCTAAAAATGCGCACACCATCCCCACCTATCTGGTTCACTTGGTAGAGGACATGAAAATGTAGGCAAATCACCTCCTGAGTCTCCCTCAAATGCATCAGGCACTAAAATAGTAAACCTTCAGTATCTAAGAGTTCATATATGGATCTGATCAGACTCCCAGCAGCATGAATACCAATGCATATGTTACAAACTGAACTAGTTTGTTGAGTGGAATCTGATGAAGAAAGGGCTCATGGGAGGATGTCAGCATCTTTTTAGTAGCAAATATGGGCCACAAACATCTGATAAAATACTGAACACACACTGAACACAGTAAGGAGCTTATCTTTATAGATAAGGGAAGAAGGCAGAAAGCCCTCAGAGGAAGAAGGAGAAGCACAGACGGTGAAGTTGTGGAGAGGGTTGGGTTCTAATGTGTGGGCAGACGCATGTGGATGTGTGTTTGTATTTGCAGAGGACATCAGTATGACAATCCTGCTGATTTCCGTTGCCTGCCTTGTGGGTCTTTGCATGTATTTGATACCGTGGCGTCTATGATTAGAGTTCAGGATTTCACTGTGGATTTAGCGAACTAATGCAGTCTGGCAGTGATGCAGTGTTTTCTAGCTGCATGGGTTTAGTCTGATGTTAGCATTAGAATCATTTTGCTCTTTCCTGTCTTGAAAGATCCTTCTGTTTCTCTCTCTCCCTCTCCCTCTCTCTCTCTCTCTCCCTCCCTCCCTCCCTCTGTGTTTCAGCTGGTTGGGTTATCTGCTTTCTGCTCAGACGTGCCTCCTGATTACAGTTCAGGAATAAATGCAGGATTGTGAGAGAAATTTGCCTCAGCTGTTGACTTAGTCATACTGAACATGGCCTTGGATCACAGTCGCATTAACCTCCCTCTGACTTACAGAGCTAATGATGCTCATCCAAAGAGATGTCTTCCTGAGGAAATAAATTCAGCCTTCTTGTTTTATCTTTTTGCCTTTCCTGTGTTGGCTTATTGGTCCCATCTCTGGCTTCCACACATTTGATGTTTCTGCTTTGTCATTCTCTTTCTATTTCTCCTTATCTATCTTGTATTTTCCTTTTCCCCCCCCTCTTTTGCCATGCAGCCACCACTCCTGTGTAATGTAATATCCTTGTTCTCTCCCCAGGTCCCCCACAGTCCCCGGACACCTAGACAGAAGACCCCTCTAGTACAACGCTGGGAGTCAGGCCTGATTAATGGACACAATCCAGAAGAAAACTGAGAGAAGAATGGAAGGAGGAAGGTTTACCATGACCCTGCTTTTTGAAGTGAAAGAGGTGAAAGATGGTGACATAAAAAGAGAGAGCACAGTAAAAGAAGAGTGGGTACAGACTGAAGGAGAGAGGAATGATGAAGACAAGGAAAGAGAAAATGTGAAGTGAGAAAGAGGTCAGGGATTGAGGCTAGAAAGGGGGTCAGGAGGATTGGGAGCAAGGAAAAGGATTGGTGGTGGACTGAATACCCTGAAAAGTCCTTCAACGATGAAGAGAAGAGGAAAAGGAGGAGGCAGGCTGCCTATCTGTCTAAGCACTAGTCCTGTTTCTGATGCTGTTGGATAGACTAATGAATGTATTAAACAAAAGTAAAACATCCGAATTATCTTGCACTGATGAAAAAAGAAATGTAAATCTATTAATGAATTTAATTACTACCTGATTTTTAAAAAAAAATAAAGACATGATTTGTTGTATGAGGCAGTTTAGTATATGATACTAAAAACATAATTATGTTCAAGTACAGACTACACCCATAGTTTCTGTTTCGATTACAGTTAATCTGATTTAATACTTTATTACACCTGTACACCTGTAATGCTGACACACCCCAGCCGCGAATCTTATCTTGTGAGACACATTCATGCAATCATTTGAAAGTCTGAATGAAGCAGTGTCTTGTCATTGGTACTTATTACATTTGCATACAGGACGTACCAAAGGCGGGGGACTTAAGTCACACAACTTGCCTGAAGTCCAAAGTTTATGACATGACATTTAATGGACAAACAATAATGGAAGACTTAGAATTCATATTCAACTGGCTTGACATGATCTTGACTAGCAGCAGATAATTTGACAAGTCATCCGCCCCAGGATTTTACTGAGGTGCTGTTTTTAGTGCATTTTGTGTCAATCATCATTAAGCAGCCTGCAGCAGAAATAAGATACACAAAATGCAGCGGACTATAAATGCCACTCATCATTATAGCTCAGTCACAAGGATTTAATTGATAGCTCAAGTTTTATACAAGATAAACCATCAGAAGTTCATATGACGTCACTCGTTCTAAACTTTCTCTGCCTTAACAAAGACTTGACTTGTTTGGCTTTTAGCAGCAACTTTACTAGACTTAGGATTTGCTTGAGACTCCATGTCCACATTACCAGACAATTTTTCTAGATGTATATTTTCATCTGTTGGAAATATCTGTCCACATGACTTATGTTTTGCAAAATATCTCATATCACACAACACACAAGAATGATAACAAACTGGTGAAAACACTTGGGCAAATCTATTTGGGCTAGACTTAAAACTGTGAAACATTGAGGATAATAGTGGACGTAGGAGATGTAGAGGCTTTAATCTGTCATTTAAGTGAGGAGCAGCAATAATAAGTTAAGGTATGAATTTAAAGGAGCCATATCTAGGTTTGTGGCCAAACCTGATACTGCAATCCCATTCAAAATACTTTAGAGCACAGGTGTGAAACTCCGGACCTTGAGGGCTGGTATCTTGCATGTTTTAGATATTTCCCTCTTCCATTACACCTGGTTCAATTAATGATCTGATAATGATATAATGGCTTCTAAAACATGCAGGATACCAGCCCTCGAAGACCGAAGTTTGACACCCATGCTGTAGAGTGTGGTATTCCCTCCGCCTTTCCCCCAGTCTACAGGTTGCCAGATCCAGTATGAGTGTTTACTACAAGGAACTACCATGACAAACAACGAGTCCTCCTTATCATCTGTTAATTATGTTTATGCTTCATGCGTGATAGTTTGCGAAGTAATTAAATATTGAGGCACTTAGCCATAGTACCAGTGGCAAGACGCTGTGTCACCTGTGCCTCGATATGCGTCCGTTGTCTCTCTTCTACAGGCGACAATACTGTGTGTAAAGGCTGAAAGAGTAATCATTTGACCTATGGAATGTCAATTATATTTCATATTGCCATGCCATGCTAACGGTGTTTCAGCATTATGTGCTGTAATGTTAGCAATAACAAGCCACCGTTTTTGTTTCTCAAACTATAATGCATAACGGGGGATAGCGGTCTGTGATTGTTGGAGCAGTGCAAAGTGAAAGTGAAATTGAAAACGCTTTACTATTCCGCTAACTCTTTGAGCCACTGCTGTATGGACCCCCTGGGAATGGTTGAGTCATTGAATTTGTCATGTTTATCCCCCTTAATGGGGCCCCAGTTTGGGAATCATAACAAGGCCTTTTAGAAATGTTCCTAGTTGCAGCTCAGTGTGAACTGGCAACCTGGATGCCAAAACACGACTTCATGATTGGGAGATAGGTGATGGGTGGAGCATCAGGCCAAAACACAAAATGACAACATAAACATTACTTGTGGGGTGCCACCCAATATCCTGGCTAGAATCCTACTGTTAGTGATATCAGTATTTGAAGTTAACATGATTTCTTAATGTCTGGTAACATATCAGGGCCATTTTATGTGTACTTGGAGTATAATTCTCACAATTCCTTTAAATAGTAGGTGGGGTTATGTGGATTTGTCCACAACATGGGTCGCTCCATAGTATATACTCATGCTGGCCTTGATTTATAAACCAGGATTTGATGTTTGAGGTGCAGTTTCATTACACAAAGTAACAATAGACATGTACAAAATCAGATGTTCCACCTCATTTTCCTTGTTTACGTGGTGTTTGTGACTTAAAATACTGTTTGTGTGCAGATGAAAGGCTCAAAAATAAAGACAATATCCACTTTGCAAAACTTCGCGTTTCAATGTGGATGGGGTGTTAAAAGTAAAGACCTAAGACTTCCCTCTAGCCTCCACATATGTGACTTACTTCCCCCTCTGTTGCACACAACAAGACAAAAATATCCTGAAACAGAATGCAAAACAACACTGCTACATCAGCTCCGCGAAAATGTTATTGTACTTGATTACACTGTTGAGATGCTCCTAACGAATAAACTGGGAACTTGTATGTAGGCCAATGATCTGAATTTTTGCACAAGTCTTAATCCACAAATAGCTACTCCTTTTGTTGTTTTCAGGGAGCGCTGCTGAAATCTGGATTACAGTACAATAAAACACCCTCTGGAAGTGCAAAGAACTGAATGAATCATGGTACATAATTAATATGTTGAGCTTGGACAATCACTGTTCTGTTGCAAATTTTTATATAAAGCAGTAAATGTTGAATTTTGGAAGGAAACCTGTGTGTTCAGCTTTGTTCTTTTACTCATATTTTATGCAAAGCACATATACAAACCAGGAACATTAACCTCAGTATAATTTCAGCTATTAACCCTGCACCTCCCCCTTTTTATCCACATCAGGGGGCTGGAATCTTAGTTCTGACACGATGTACCATGGTCATAGTAACCATAGCATAAAATATCACACAGCATCTGAAATAATTATTCACTTCAGGGTCTGTTTTTATGAGTCTATTGCACTGACTGTGAAGAAACAGAAATGTGTCACTATGGATACAACTTAGGAAACGCTCTTACCAGGATTAAGCAGCATGAATGCCCCAGACTTTAGTGTGTAGGTGTATGTGTGTATGTTCTTGTGTGTGTGGCTGTGCTTTTCTTATGAGGATGCAAAACAGAAAACAGTCACTTATGGGGACTTATTTCCTTCATGAGGACAAAATTCACCTGTTAATGAAAAGAATTAAATCTGAGGGTTATGTTCTGTTTCAAGGGTGGATGTAAGTCAATGTAATGTCCCCTAAATATAAGGAAACACAACATGAGCATGTGTATGTGAGTGTTTGTGTAGGTGAGATCAGCAGACCACGCTTTAGTGACCTCCCAATCTGCTGTGAATAATTCATCACCCCATTCTAACTGGACACAACCCAGTAACATTGCCAGTACATTATAATGGTAGAGTCACAGCAATTTAAGTGCTCAAAATTATTAATAAGCTTTAATCCTCACCAGGCAACTCTCCCCATGTTACAACATTGATGGCACGTCACCAAATGTCTTAGTATTAAAGCAAGTCATGTAGCTGTCAGCTGTCAAAACCTTTAAATAAAACATAGGAAACAAAGTTCATTTACTTGTAATGTATTGTTCCAGTTCCAAGATATAATATCAGACTCAAAGATCAAAGATTATATTTTATGTCCACACTATCACATGATGCAGGCTTGCCAAACAAAACCCTTCCCTCAAAGTTATTATCCATTGTTATATCTAGTCTCGCTGCTTTTCATATGAAACGACCCAAAAATATACCTGCGCATACCTGTCTATCACCTGTTCAGTTCCAAGCTCATTTCCATGATATTTCATTATCAGTGTCATCCAAAGTCCTTCTGGCACAAAGTCCTCGAGGCAGTATTGTGTGAAACAGTCTGTGTTTAGAGGATTATCCACTGCTCTCATAAAGCCTCTCTGTGAAGAGGACGGTGATGGGTGAGGAGACATCACACTCAGATAATGAAACCAGAAACAAATGGGATTCTCTGATGATAAATATATGAAACTCATTGTTTCGCACATGTTATTTATTATTTCTATTCTACACTACTGCCCATAAAATCAGAATAAAATATTTTTACCTTTTCTCATGAAAAGTCTGTGATAATGTGATTTATTAAATGCAGGGTAGTCCAAACCTCTTTCTTCAGACTTCCTTCTGAAGCCACGCCTCCAGAGTATCGGAACGCACAATGCTTGTTCCCAAGGGTTCATGAATGCTGCACAGCATTATTTTACTAACCTTCGCTAACTTTTTCTCATGATGTATTCACAGGTAAGAAAATACCTGACAACATCATAATGAACATAAACAAGTATGATTATTGTTTCAAGTTATATTTATTAGTATAATAGATTAGAAATTGGACTTTTCACTTGTTATTCTGTTGTTCTAAGTAATCTAAGTAATCTCAGGCTAGTAAGAACAGCTGATAGACCATCGTGAGACAGGTTAGTTTTACCCTACTGCAATAGTAATCCTGAAGTAAGACTGAACCCGCCTATTAAAGTTGGCGGGTTACAGTTCCATGGCCTCAGGCAGGCCGTGTCCACGTGAAACCGCAACTTTTCCTATCCGATCTTTTTTTTTTTTTTTTTTTAAGTAGATTGATTTCAGGAATATCCACGTCCCCATGAAATACAACACCAGCCCAGTAAAAAATAAATAAATAAAAAAAAAATGGCTACAGCATTACTAGCATAGCAGCCCTTTTTTTTCCTTAGCAGTAGCCTTCTCAAATACAGTTTTTCATTTTTGAACCGTTGTTTGCACCATAATGTTCCTAACATACAAGTGTCCACTGTATTTGAATGCATGCTAGCTAATATAGCCTAGCTCTGGCTTTGGCTTCATTTCTTGTACTCCACACCATTCATGCACACGCTGGGGGGAGGGACAAATGGCAGTTGAGTTTGATAGACATATCGCTATTCAATCATTTCGATGGGTTTGTTTAAAATAAACGGATGGTGTTTTTCAGTTCTGTCCATTCCACAGGTGACTACATTTTTTTCTTTTTGTGTTAGAGCATTTAATTAATTGGTTGCAGTCGAGGTGTGAAGGAGATTTTAAACTATATAGTAAAAAATGCTCCAGGAAAACCCTACCTTTAAGTGTAACTGGAACAAAGTATGTGATCCTTTTCAAAGGTGATTACTGATGTGTATAAATACAGATTAACACACACACACACACACACACACACATATATTACAAGTTTATTAACAGAGTATAATAAGCGTCACATTATGTATATATTCATACACAGTGCATGAAAATAGAGACTGTATATGACTCAGATGCTACTACTGCTAAAGCTAATATTAACATGTTATGTTTACACATAGGAGAAAATTACCTTTAAACATTATGGTACATTTCACACCTGTCTGTGCGATAGGAATTTCCAGAGTCATCTATGACTGGCATCCAGTCTGTTGTCAGTGTTGCTATTTGTGCTCTGTACTGTCAACAGACAATAAAAGAGGTATAGAGATTATTCTTTTGATTCTCTCAAATACTGTATAGGCATTTTGCATATAATAATACTCGCTGCGGGAGTGTGGGTGTCTTTGGCTTTGATGTTCAAGAGAAGAGGGGATAAAATTGCTGAGCTGAGTCACAAAGAATCAACATAAACCCATGACAGTAGATTTCCAGGCAGACTGTGTTTCATTATAATATGAGAAGAAGACTGATTAGGGGCTGTTTCTCTGCAAAAACATACTGCAACCTATGACTCCACCTGTTCTTTTAGTTATTCATCATCAATTACTGAGTCCTAAAAATGTAATTTCCTGTATAAAAAGTGTTAACATTATAGAGTTTCTATTTCTCACCTGTTTTCAGCTTGTTTTATGAATAATAAGTACTAGTATTTCCATGGCAAAACTAATTATATCAATGAAAATGCTAAACACTAAAACACATTCTTGATATAAACAGACTTACTGAGGATTACAGTACTACTTTTTGGTTGTCTTTTTCAGCAACTTAAGACTTTAATATGCAGATGTAAGTTGATATGCAAGGAGGATTTTAACAGTAACACTGGTGGTTTTGTCATGAATTAAACAAAGACATGAATAAAAACATAGATAGATAGATAGATAGATAGATAGATAGATAGATAGATAGATAGATAGATAGATAGATAGATAGATAGATAGATAATTGATAATTTATCATAAAATAATTGACTTGATAAAATACTACTACTACTACTACTACTACTAATAATAATAATAATAATAATAATAATTGTCAAATACAAAGTCTGTTTTTTTGTCTTTGATTTTCACCATTACATACATTGTGCCCTGTGGTATTGTAATGTTTTGTTGTACTGTAACTGTCACAATGTTTTACTAAGTGTGTAGTATAATATGGACAAATAAATGCACACAAGTCGTTTGTGACAGGTACAAAAACAGGTTAATATGTTTTTAAAATGCTCATTTTTATTTCACTGTGTGCTATTGGCTGGGCTATTCCTTTAATGATAATGACAAAGAGCGGTGAACTGTGGGTAATCAGAATACTTTGGCTTAATGTGTCTGAAATGATCAAAAACACACAACTCTTGTCATAATGTTGTCATCCATCTTAAATCCTCTCCTAATTCCCCACTTTAAGCTACGAGTCTTTATTTAACCTGCTAAATTCTTGACTTTTGTTGCATCAGATTCAATTAAATTATGAACCAGCACGGTTGCCAAAACACTCAGGGTGTAGATGAAGTGCCAACACCACCCACAGTCTTAGATTTCAACACACATCTTCATGTTCAGCCTCTGTAGATGCAGCCACCCCTAACTAACACAATATAGCAGCATGGAACCGCATTAAAAGGGCAATCATCGTGAACGTGAATGTCATTTAATATCAGTGTGATTCGTGCTTTGGTGTGTCACAAATGGGTGTTTATGCACACACACGGGCAAGGTGAGGCCGCTGCATACCAGTGTGGTGTGTGTGTGTGTGTGTGTGAAGTAAGGCGCCACTTAGATTCATCAGCATGAAGAATTCACATCACTCAGGCGTCTTATCATTACTCTGCCTCTTACCCAAACAGATCTGCCTAATGTCATTATATACAGCTGGATATTTCCACTGTTTGTGCCTGTATGTGTGTGTGTGTGTGTGTTTGCACAAGAACAACAAATTATGATTCAGACATGAATAAGAGCTAGACAAATTGAGTACTTTTCAAGCCTTAAATTCATCCAAGCTTTCCTGCCCTCACATTTTATCTTTTTTAAAATTTTTTCCCCCCAGCATTTGTGTCGATACGGTAGACAGAGAAGAATAAATATACAACGGAAAATACATCTGGTACTGATAAAAAAAAAAAAAAAAAAGGAAAAATAAATAAAAACAAAGCTCCAACCAAACTACTATTTAGAGGAATGAAATATAGTGAAAGTCAGGACTAATCCTGAACAGACTTTTTTTTTTAAATTTAATTTATTATTATTATTTTTTTTACTGCTTCCTGAAGTACAATAACAGCCTTTCTCTGCTGAGTTATTTATTGTCTGACGTAAAAAAAAAAAGAAATTGCACGGACAGGTGAGAAGGTGTCTTAAGTCTTTTACTTCCTCATTTCCACACATTGCTGAAGTGTCATTCAATTACAACACAAGAGGAATATGGAGAGATAACAACTCAAAACCTAAAAAAATTTACATAGAATGTGCATTATCCTTTGGCTATTATTCTTTTTAAAGTGACATTGCTACATTGAAAACTGACTTTTTTGTTTTCACATCGTTAAAAAAAAATATCAACATGTTAACACTGTTAAGATGTTTATGTATTAAACTGTAGGTATGATTTTGACATTCACATTATATATAAATGGTGCCCTCTGCAGAATATTTAGTACAACTACAACAGATCAATTACATTATAATAACCATTTGGCTTTTTCCAGTCATATATACTGGTAACAGATTATTTTGTGAGAAATGTGAAATGCTTTATATGAGTGTAAAAATATGCATATTATACTTTATTTACATTATTATGATAATGCTGAAATGTTCTGCAAATATTCACTTTAAAACAGTTGAGCTTTGACAGTCAGTTAAATGTATTTGACAAGTTTGATGATGAAATGATCATGTGTTTAAAAGATCAATGTGTAAGATTTAGGGATTTAGTAGGATTTAATTCCAGATACAGGATGAACTATTCATATTTGTGTTTTTACTAGTGTCTAATCACACATAAATGATGTTCCTGTTTCTAGAATTGATGAGAATGAGGCTCTTTTTCTGTTTTAAGATGCAATACAGACACCTATTATACAATATACAAGGAGTCTTTCTGCACCTTCACCAGTGGATACCACTAAATATAACACACTGATCTTTTACTTTGACCAAAATCTGCTAAATGGACCGTAACATGAAATTATTTTGTCAAAGGGGTTATATGTGGTATTAATATTCCAACCTCTCATCAGCAGGGGAAAATCACATACCAGAACATATGCAGGAAAACCACCAATGAATCAACGTGAAATATCCACAGACTGAAACACTTATAATAAATATAAAAACTAAAGCTCATTAACATACATCTATATTATGATATCATCCAGTTTTCTTCTTTACAAAAAAATAAAACCCTTATAGCAGGTTGGTGAAAATAATGCTGTGTTTAAAATCTTCCCATGCTGCACCAACTGATAGTTTGTATAATAGCTCTGTTAGCTTAGCTCTGCTTTTAGGCTTTTCGAAGGTGCACACATGTGCACATGTGCCACTTGGGGGACTCATATTGTGTACATAAGGATGAGCTTTTACACTGGTTGCACTGGAGTATGGTGCCAACCATGGGCGTAGTTTGCAGTATGGACGGTAGGGACATGTCTCTACCACTTTCGAGATGACCTTAAATTGTCCCCACCACTTGTTTTTTTACAAATTGCGCTAGACCTTTTTATTTGAGTGTTTTCCATAGGGTATTACTATTTTCCCAGTATTTTCCCCACCTGAAAAACCTATTCTGATCATGATTGGTGCTTTCTGTCTTTGGCTCCGCCTATATCTAGTCTTGGGATGTTTGCCAAAGTGACTTTTGTTAAAAAA
>JAPSES010000104.1:10721846-10744922 GCA_029822895.1 Maxillicosta whitleyi
GAGAAACAAAATTTTTAGCCCCATTGACCCCAATGTTAACGAAAATTTCAAAGTGATCCAGAATCCAGGATTTCTTCTTATCACTCCCAAAAGTTAATGGGTTCTTCCTTGTGTCATTGCCAACAAATCCTGAAAATTTCATCAAAATCCATCTATAACTTTTTGAGTTATGTTGCACACAAACAGATAGACAAACAAACACCGGCAAAAATATAACCTCCTTGGCGGAGGTAAAAACCAAAAAACATTTTAAGCTTTAAAATGTAAGTTCAGAGGTCAGAGTATATTCTGCAGTGTTCCTGTTTTGCTTTAACTGTGTCTGTTTACACTGTACTGACCGCAGCCAAAGCTACAGCGTGAGCGTCATTAGAATAAAAAAAAATACTGATAACATGCTTTAAAAATGTAAATAGTGTAATCTGCAAAGAAAATGTATTCAGCTGTGTGGGAAATATGCTCTATTTTCCCTCTTTTTGCACTGCATAAGTGCTGCATAAAACACCCATGAGAACTGCAGCAATTCAGTCCAATATTGAAGAGTTGCAAGACGGGTCTGTGTTGAAGCAGAGTGCGATCAATTGGTAATATCAATGAGGAAATTCACTGGGGCCTCTGCGTCCTAGTTGTTAAAGCCGTAAGCAGCTGTAACATTGGTTCACTGATTCATACTTCCTTGTTTCATATTGCAAGGTGGACGCTTGTCAAATAAAAGGTTTAGACCCATTGTTTGGAAGTGCACAGGCAGTACTGTCTCACTTTCTGGAATTGGTCCGAACAGTGTGTGCGGCTAGTTGGTTAATTAAAATTTGGAAAACACACACATACACAGCACAACAGTGTGTCTGGAATAGAGACAAGGCCCAGCAGAGTCCCGCCAATGACATTCAAGGGCGCACAAGTAGCACGCACACGTGATTATCCAGTAACCGTGCAGCTATAAGGGGCGACTGCTAATGAACAGAAACATCACTCGTCACCCTGAGACCCTCCTTAGCTCTGATTCTCCCTCTCTCTCTCCCTTCAGCTCTCTCATGCACACATCCACTGTTGCTTTTCTGCTCTGATCTGGCAGTGCCTATAAATTTTCCGCAGAACTGGCTTTAACTCCTTTCCTTCGAACTGCCCGATTTTCCAGTATGAATTATATGCATAAAACATGTGCAATTTGCATATTCTCCTTTAACTGTCTCTTTATCCTTGTATCTGACACCTATACATGCTATACTTTTGTACTTTAAGTTTTGACTCCTGCCCCATTTCCCAGCTCCATTATTTCATCCATCCTTCGCCTTCATCATCTCTCAAACTACTTTTTGCTCCACTTTCTGATGAACGATGCTTCTCACTGGTGTTTGATTACCTCAGCCAGTTCCACCTTGTTGATGCAGTGCATGTCCCAGGGCCACGTCTTATGTCGGGGAACAAAATTACAAACTCTACTGAAGATGCCTAAAATCTATTTTTAACCACAGTCATAGTGCTGATACAAGAATATTACATTACCTCTCCAGCTTGAGGCAGGTGTTGTTGGAGTTGTAAAATCTGGAAGAGAACTGGTGCAACTGCGATGAGGAAAGTTTGAATCAAAGAGGAAGCTGAGGAGGGTTTAATGTTAGGTGTTTCTCATAGATATTCCGGGAGTTTACATGACCTTAAAGTAACTTTCAGCAGGATTTGATTTTGTCTTACTGTTACAGTGTTTGTGCTTTGCGGGTTTTATGTTGTTTTTTTTTGCCACAGCACCAGACAGTCTGTTAGTGGGCAGGGGTCACCTCCTGCCTGGAGCATCTGGGTGGACAGCATGAAACACAAGCTATTACACACAAATACACTCACTTGATAGATGAACTTGTATAGATCTTGTTACATGGTTTCTTGTAGGAAGGTTAATAAATTCTGTAATCCTGTCATTTCTTTTTATTTTATCTTGAAGAGGTCACATTCTCCTTGTTTTAGTTTTAATTTTTACATTTTTCACCACTGATGTATATTTCAGGATACAGAGAATGGAGTTGCAATGTGTAGAAATTAGAGCAGCACTGCATCTTTTAGACTATACAGTGCAGAGTAGCCTGCCACTGGAGCAGTGCCCTACTTTTATAAGTCCCACTGCCCACGGTTGGAAGTCATCTTTAATACTCCCACTGTAACATTTGTACCATATATGCCATAACTTCTATTGTAGTTTATTTTTTACTTTAAACTAATACGCTATATGCTTGTATTGTTCTGCTAACACTGAGGACTGAATGTGTTTATGGACCTATTCTCTCCTCCGTGTCCATCTCTGTATGTGCGTGGGTGATCTGCTCTTATACTTCCTTTTGTGATGACATCCCTCTTAACACTGCTTTGACATCACTTTTAGCTCTTCCAAACAACTTCTCCTTCTGTCTGGATGCCTCTGTCATCATTCCCTGCAAGACTGAACAGAGAACATGTGAACTCACAGCTGCTTGGTCCTTTCCTGAAGAGGGTACAACTATGTTGCTCAGCAGAACAAAGAAAAAGTGCTTGTGCATGCAAATGTAAGTGTCATTTGCATCGTTTCACTCCTTAACACACTTTAGGTGTATTGAGAAATGGTCCTGTGGATAAAAGAGGTGCATACTGTACTTAAAAGCACATACATGCTTATGTCAGTGCCACATAAATGTGTCACCATCAAAGTTGAAAAGAGAGACTACCAGATATATGGCAATAAGACAAAAAAAATCGAATCTTTTTTTTTTTATGTAATGGAAGATTCATAATATTGTACTTCTCATGCTTTATGAACTGAAGACAAAAGTGAAGTCAAAGACCCTTTTTCTTTGCAATATGAAATTTTGTCACAGAAGAAATGTCCAGATAGATAGTCTCAATGTTGAGTTTGATTGATTGATTGATTGATTGTACTTCATTGATCCCAAAACTGGGAAATTTACATTCCAGTTACTGATCAAGATACATTAGACACAAACATGGGAATACAGATACAGTTGAACTGACGTCCGCAGCCGTCAACCAGCGCCTCGTTTATGCAGAATGAAAATGAACAAACATGAGAGAATTGAGGAGACAAAAAAAAGACAAATTCCACTCTATAGTGTAACTCTACAGGGTGTTATTTATAAAAAACAAAAAAAAACGGCACAATATTCAGTTAATCATATTAATTCAATATATTGCCCAGCCCTTTTGTCAGGTATAGATCTATTAAACAGTCACGTTCTATTAAACCATTGCACACGTTGTAGACTAAGCCTTGTTTTAGGAGGATGTTTTATTTCCTGTTGTGTGCAAAGTCATTTTTTCACTTTTTAAAACAGTGAATAAAACATTTCTAAAATTCAGATAGAGCAGTGAGGAAAGAGATGCTGTTTATTACACTAATAACTGTATTATTATTGTTGTTCTTTTGTTTTGCTTTGTGGTGACTGGTGTCAATAAAAAAAAAATATTTTTACAGCAGCGAAATTTACGACATGTCACTCACACTTTGGTGGCGATGCCAAGAATACCATTGTGATGGAGTGATGAATCATACATTAATAATAGCCCTTTTTTTTTTCTTTCTCTAAACAGAAAAGTAGAAATGCATGTCATATGTTGTCAGTATTTTAGAGAACCACTGAAATTTCACTAATTATTTTTAGGAGAGCTCTGATTAAGGTGAGCCAGTCTCTCTCTAGCTCTTCTAGAATTCACATCCTGAGATTATTTTTGACAAATTTCCAAAAACTTCCTCCAGATTGTGTTGTTTACTGCAGATAGACGACAGGAATACTGTGTTGGTGGTGTCGGGTTTAAACCCAACCCTAGTGCCACCCACGTGTGCTGTCTCATTAAATAAAATAATAAACTCTCTCTTACTTTCTGTGTGGCCTTCCCTCTTTCCTGTTGTCTTTCTTTTTTCTTTTCAAGGTGGATAAACTGAATTGATCCCCCCCAATCTCCCTTTTTCTGCCTCAAATCTGACCAAAATATTTTTAGGTTTCTCCTGACCCTTTTTCACAACCATCTCTTATTATTATTATTAATTGTTTTTTAAAATAAAGCCTTACTTTTTCCTTTCTGCAGCTCATGTTTTATTTGTGTCTTGCCTGATTTAATCATTGATTTCTCTCTTTAGCTCCTCTGCTTCACCCTCTGTCCCACTGTAGTTTTTTGTTTTCTCACTCGCCCCCTCCCGACCAACTTTTTCTCTCAACATCGCTCTCTTTCCCTTCATCGTCTTTCTTCTCCTCTCTGTTTCTTTCTCTTTCATTGTCTTTTTGTTTGTTTAATTAGGTCGCTGATTGTGCTGTGATGTGTGACTGAATGGAAAAGCTGTCACAGGAGCTCAGTTCTGGACCACTGCTTCCTTCTTCCCACTCTCATTCGCTCTCTACTCTTTCAAGCAAACCCACACAAACTTTCATCAAAGTGGGAGTTATGATGAAGCATCGTACACTACCGGATCATTCTAACCTCCTACCATACACACAACAATTAAATGTAATACATTAAATGATCTATTCATTAACATTCTACTCAAATTCACCCAGCTTTGTATATGAAGTATTTACAGGAAAATAAAAGATAAAGTGTCATAAATTAAAGCATAAAGTTGGATTTATTTTAAGAACCCACCAAAAAGATTATGCATTATAACATTTATCTAATGTAAGAAATGGAGAAACATTTTAGTTAAATTTTTTAGAAAGTAGTGAGTGAAAAAAGGACTCAAAAGTGAAATTCAATATTTTCAGAAGAAGCAAATGTACAAAATTCATGAACTGCAATTACCTACATTTTTTACTGAGACTTCAGCTGTCAAAGATACTGCACATCATTTGAGATGAACACATAAGTGATGCAAAGAAAAAAAAAACTTTGTATTCGAACTAGGTGAGAGAAGGATCCAGTAAAAGTAGAAAAAAGTATAGAAATACCCCATTACAAGGAAAAGCTCTGAATTGAATATGTTATTTAAATATATTAGTATTTTCAGTAAAACGTAAGTTGGGGTAAATTTGTTATAGATAATATAGACATTTATATTATTACTTTTAGGGTAAATTATTACTCTCATACAGCATCATAGTATATGCAGACAATGTCATTTTTATGTGGAAAGTTACAACAAAGTTAAACTTAGCTCTTTCTGCAAACTTAGAATGTCCAACTAATTTTATGTTTTAGTCTTAAATAATTCATACAAGAGTTGAGAGCAAAGCTTGTGAGCCAACAGTAACTGTCATGGTGCACTCCAGCGTTGTCACAGACCCCTCCCTCAGACTTAACCTGCTGGCACTGCACCAGGAACAGCTCTCCATTAGGAGGCTTTAAGTGGCTCCACTGCTCTGGTGTGGTGCCAGATCATTGCTGCTGCTGCTATCACTGCTTTATTCCTCCATAGACTTTCATCCCATTTCACTTAATATCCATAACCCGTACTCTCATCATCTTGATCCCGTCTTCCTGTAGACTCTGATGTTTTCAACCCCAGATTTTTTGTTCTCATGTACTGTTTTATGTTAATAAACCCATTTTATCCCTTCAGCATCATGCATTTGTGTTCAGTCCTGACAATAACTGGCTAAAACAGATACAATGTTGAGCTGTTTCCTTTGAACATTATCTTTTGGTACAGCTTTACTTTTGTTCAGGCACCTTGAATTAATTCATGGATTGTATCCTGGGCTATTTATATTGGTTCTTACAAGCACATGGCATCCCTGCAGTACTAGGATGAAAGGCACCAGGGCCAGGTGGATTGCCTTCAGCTCTAAGGTGTTTATATGGCGGCCCTGCCACAGGGCTGCCCAGTGTCCAATGGTTCCTCTGCCTTCATGGATGGCACCCCTGCAGTGAAAAATCAGAGAATCAGCTGATTCCTGCACAGCTGGGTCTGTTTATAGGGTGCAGGGGAAGTCACGGTAGGCATGGTGTGTCTTAAAGAAGTTTTCACATCAGCTGCTTGAATGCCAGTAAATTCCATAATATATAGTCTAAATGTAGTGCAGATCTATTCTCAGAGAAGCAGGGTTACACTGTAAACCCACGTTCAGTTTTAACTTGTGAAAAGAGTTAGTTTAAGACATCAATTCTCTGAATAAAGTTATGTTACACCTGCCCTAGAGTGTATTTGATGGTCTCACATGTACACTCTCCCATGGAGTTTATTCCAAAGACCAGAATTTGCTGTGGGGGCAACTCAGTAACTCTGTATCGGAAAATTAAGTTGCATGTTATAGCATTTTTGTTTTGCATTTTACACATCACATTTAGGGTCCTCAGTCTGTGGTAGGAAAAGGCAGTTATGCAGTATTTTGCACAGTTTTTGGTTGTGACATGTAAAGATTTCAGTGACGGTGAATTATAATTTTAGATCCATGAGGCATGAGATCATTGAATTTCATTACTGGTTTAGTCATAGGAGGTTTCTTGCAGTGCATAATCAAATAATGTTGACTTGCACAAGTTGTTTTGGCCATAACACTTTGCCCTATTGCCTGTATGCAGACACTACAACTGAAGAAAATGTGTCATCTTGTTATAAACGTTAACCATCTTCCTGTTTCAGGCATCTTTAACTACGCCATCTGTTTTTTTTTTTGGTTGATGTCAGTGGCAGTGGAGCAATATAACAGTGAAAGCATTGTGGTTTATTGCATGTTACACATAAATCAAGGAATGCAACATGGATCCTCCTGCACTGACAGGTCTAGGGACTTGCAATAATCTTTACATTTTGTGTTTTTTTTTTATAGCACATAATGCAGTAAAATATTACGACTATTGAGGAAACCTTTAAAAGAATCTTGTGAAAGAATAGAACCTATCCAGTATCCTCTAAAATCCTTCAGGAGCTGCTGATATTACTTTGCAGTGTGCATTTATATTCCGTGACCTTGGTCGATGGCTCCTTATGTGGTCCAGTGTTTTCTCCCTCCTGTCTGTCAGACTAATTAACAGCTGTTGTCTAGCGGCACTGTTTCACTTCACTTCACACCAAATATCCTGCCATCCACTGTAACCTTTTAATAAAGGAAGTGAAAACCTCCATTAAACCATAAATATGCAGCTCAATCTCTGTGCATGTTTTCTTCAGCTGTGAGTGACAGGCTCGACAGATGCAGCTGAGGGTTTGTGCAACTGCAGCTCTGTGATTAGTAAACTCAGCTGTGTCTACCTTCTTTTTTTACATTGAAAACATTCTGCTTATGTCTTTCTTTAACCTATTCAGTTGCCTCATCCTCCCGTATGTGTTTTCAGCAGTCTTGTCTTGATCTCCATCCTCTTTATTCCTCTATTGATCCCTTTGTCACTTGTCCCAGTGGGGTGTTAGGTGTTTGATGTATGGGCGGTGGTCAGGTTGTGTATTGATCATCGAGCTTTGACCTGTTGTCACTCAGCTGTTAGGTCTACTAACATTTATTTACTAATATTTACCTTTTTTTCCCTCACTGTCCCAGGAAAGGATGGTATAAAATAAAGCTCAGAATGGGAAAATAAATACTGCTGAAGGGCTGGTATCAAACATTGTGTAATTTAATTGTGACTGTAAACCAATAAACTGTAGTACATAAGTGTGTTTTTTATGAAAAAAAATGACAGTTCTCCACAGCACTGCTATATTACTTTAGCTCTGCATTATTATAAGTTTACCGTAACTAACTAGCAACTTGTATGCTTGCAATATTCAAAATAGGAACTACTGATAGTCAAAACTCATCAGTAAAAAGGGAAGTGTTGTACTCTTTAAAGTGTTTTTTTGTTTTTGTTTTTATTACAGAGAAATGAGGTTTTAAACTTAATATGATAGAAACTATATTGAAATATATGCTTCTACCCAGCACATTGATTCTATAGTGTAGTTACACAGTCACTTGCAGTGTTACTGCATAAACTCTTTACAAAAACATGTGTAAATGTGTGTTTTAGCTCTAACATCTCATCACTTTTTAATCTCACTTGTCCTTTGTCTGTCAGTCAAAACTGTGTCAACGTATTGTTTCTCCTCATAAACAATTGCATTCCAACCATGTGTATAATAGCAACATGAATCAATACTCAGAGTTTACCCCGCAGGGGAAAACTAACCCATTAGCCTGGTTTCACTCAAATTACAGCCTTATATCCACTAACAGATGCTGCAGAAAGTTGCCTATTCTTTACATAGCATCATACATATACTACAGCTGTGAGATTTATTCACCATGCATGTGTTGTCTGTGTGACTTATTCTATTTGTAATATTTGTGATATTTATTTGACATGTGATCATACTCTTAATCATAGTCTAGTCTAGTCCTCACATCATAGTCTTAAACAGAATATTGTATAAATCTATATTCAATTCAGCAATGGCAGGAGATCATATCTGAGATGTATGAGATAAGAACATGATAGGCCTGCCTGCTGTTTTTTTGTTGCACTGTCTGCAAACAATGGGTATAGTATAGTATTACACGGATGAAATATAAACATTGAGGAAGTTTATTCAGTACAAAGTCATTGTTCCTAGTTTAGGTGACATTAAACGGATGGTGACCAGCGTTATTTCTGCTTTGCATAGTTACACTTTACAAGAGTATATTTGTGTGCATTTATATATACAGTGTCTTCTTTTATTTCTGATTTGTATAATATGCTATGTTAGTAAAGGTGCATGTCCTCTTTTAATGCACTGAAATGAAACAGAAATATCTCATTTCAGTTTTGTGTTTTAGCCCTTGTTTTCATAATACCCCCCTTTTTTCCCCCACATACTTCTACAATTTTCATCCACACTTTTCCTATCCACTCTGGCAAAGTCAAGATAGTAGCAGAAGCAATGCAGCAGGTTTCAGCATTTTCAATCTCTCAGTCGCTGATTTGTTCACTCACACTCTATGTGACCCCTTCCCTGTACCTGCTCTAGTGCCTACATTGTCATTATAGTGAGTCTCACAGAGTTGTGCAGTTACTGCCTGCATGTCTAGTTGTATCTCATCCTCTGTCACCCCTGTATAAATGAGCTAAGATTGGACAAAATAAAACCAGGGTGCCTGAAATGCAATATTAGATATTATTTGTGATTTTCAATTTTGCTAGACGTGCTAGAATCTGTGAGTGTGGCATCGAGCCTCATGAGCCAATTCTATGACTCAGACTGTAATATTTAAGGGGCAGAAGCAGTAAAGAAACCTCCAGGACAATCAGCAGCAGCAGCATATCAATGTTAATGGTGTTTACTAGTTTGTTTTACCTTTAAAAACAAATACATTCAGGATAATGCTACGTGTACATGAGGCTGTATATGCAAGTTTTCGAATGCTTTTATCTCTGCATTTAGAAAAAGCACCAGCAGTTATTGGCATTCGTGGCACTCAGCCCAAATAAGCAGCCGACCAACCCACTGCCCCCTGAAGAGTCTCCTAGCCTCGATTATTTCTCATGAGCTCCTTCCCTCCTTTCCTTCTCTGATTCAGTGGGGCCTCTCCCTCTTACGCTGCCCCCACCCTCTTCCTCTCTATCATTCGTCTTGCTGCATTGCGAACCCCAGCAGCTGGTGGAGAATCCCTACAGAGCTGCTTCAGCTGAACTCAAACATACACACTCACATATACATTTGAGGGTTGTATTTTTAACACACTGTTGTACACATAAAGAGTGCATATATGCAAGGTTATGCATGTCCTGTAAACTGAAAATCCATGTTGTGTATGAAGAGTGTAATGCAGACTTCTCAACCACCATCCTCTCTTGCCACGTCATACTCTCAACATTGAATTGTCCTTTGCAGCTTCATAACGTGTAATCTGATAATGTATTTTCTTTGTCGTACTCCCTCTGAATACTATTAACATATAACTATGTTAACACTTTGTGAATATATGTGGTTAAAAAAAACAGTTCTTTTGGTCCATAACTATGTGTTGCTGTCCAAATGAGGCAGGTAGACATGAATAGAATTGCAAATGGATTCTTTGAAAAGGGGGAAAGAGGCCAGCCCTCAAACAAATTGCACATAAACAAATAGCTGCAGGCTATTGGTTGAGCCACTGCCAACATCTTTGAGAAGTGAAGGAGAAAGGGAGAAAGAGCGAGAAGACTGTAGGACGGGTGGATTTCTTTCCACATAATAGGTTTTATTTGGCCTCCTCAGCTACCTTGGATCATATCGCCTTCCTTCTTGTCATCTTTCTCAACACTTTCCTGTGTTTGTCTCATCCCTCTACCAGAGGAAAGCCAAACATCTGGAGTTGTACACTATGACACCCAGTGTGAGAGTCAAAGATGTAATACTAACACACTGAAAAAATGCCAACAAAGGAGGGAGATGGATTTTGAGATGACTTCAGTTATAATTCCTTGTAATTTTAGAAAGCTTATATTTTGGCTGAGCTGCTGTTAGCCTTTGCCAAGGGCTACTAAGTCCTGTTAGTGGAATAATACATGAAGAATTGAAACTTGAGCTTATGTTACACAAGGGTTTACACAGAACGTACATGACACATTGCTTTAGTCACAGTGGTAATACACTGGGTTTCGGTGTAGTGTACTGTGGTAGAAAGGCAGCTAGAAGGTAATAGAAAAAATACTGTGAAACTATCATCTATCTGGGTTTATTTCAAGTAGCACAGAGACCGAGGGGGATTTGTTGTGATGGTGTGTGATTTATGTTTCCACAGCACTGGGAATATGTCCTTCAGATAGAAATAGGACAACAGGAATATGGCCATTGGGAAAGTTTTCAGATGACAATATTAAGATGAGGTTCATGTAACGGCTCATGAGGTAAAGTAAATTATGCAGAAATACGGTGGATTTCATGTTTCTACCAAAATATTTGAAGAAAAACACTATACAGTGAAAATTTGATGTGAATGCCCTGTGTTTAGTGTACAATACCATGTCTTCAGTCAAATCCTAATTCGTCTATATGGTCCTCATTTGACTTGGTCAAAGTGGAGCAATAATCTAATATTAAAAGATTGTACAAACTTTATATGAAAACACAACTGAAGCTGCAAAGGTGAGTGGGGTAGCAGATGTGGTAGATTGTAAATAGCCACTCTGGGCTGTAGGGACTGGCCATACTCAGAAACAGCTACACAGATTATCATTTACTTTATGGAGCATTAGTCAGAGGAAGTCCAGGCTCTACAGTGCTGAGTCTGAGTTGTTTTCTGTATCCTTGACTCTGATAAGAGGGTTTGGTCCGCCTCCAACTCTGATAGGCAGCAGTTAAAAAAATACAAGAAAGAAGAAAGAATGGGTGAAATGTTGCTGAGATAAGAGTTAAAAGACTATAATTATAACTTTACTATGAAGTTCACCTTAAGGACATCATTACTAACTCCGTGAATAAATAAGTTTAAGGAAATATCAATGAGGCCAAGACTTACATGAATTAGTTTTAAAAAGTATGACTACAGTTTCCCCTTACTGCAAAGAATAGGTAATAACTTAATCCTAATCCTGTGATTTTTGAGGATTTGGATTGAAATTCCTTATAGTATGTCACAAGTATTATGGCAGTGTATGTACAAAAAGGTTTACAGGAACCAAAGAGAAACTTCATTATCCTGAAAAGAGTTGAGGATTTTCTAAACCCCTATAAACAGATGTTTTTTTTTTAAAAAATCTGAGCTTCAAAGATCAAATCTGATATAACAGTAGATAAATCGCCATAATTATATGAAAATTTTAAACACTGTGAAGCTAATTTTAATCATGGCTCAAGTATCAAAGGTTTTAATCATTATGTATTAATTCTGATTAGCCGACCTTAACCTGGGACAGGCTCTGGCCCCCCCAGAGACCCTCCTGAGGACTAAACTGTTCAGAAAATGAAAATAAATAAATAAAAATAAAAAGAATTGTTAAGTAATTATTTTGTTAATTCGTATATATATTATTTTAGTTGTTTCTGCCTGTTCATACATCTCGTCTGAACTGATGTTTTCTTTCATGACACTTTTTCACTCAAAGCCTCAAACTGCTTTGCTGTCATCTCTGCCCTTCTCTCTAATCCCTCCCTCCTCCCCTCCGTCTTACCCATTGTGACTAGAGCATGTCTTTTCTTTTTGACCCATCTTGTGGAATCTGCTGCATCACTGAAGACAAACTGTTTCATTTTAAGTGACAACAATCGCCCTCCTCCCCCCTCTTCGCAGCCCACACAGCCACTGGCCTCTTCCACAGCAGACACAGAGGCAGGCAGGGCTTCATATGCAAATATAGCCTGAGTGGGCGGCAGCCAAGAGCAGAGTGTGCAGCAATGTGAGGACTCTCACAAGCCCTGCCCACAGAAGCCAGTTGCCTAGCAACAACCGGCAAGGGGGAGGTGGAGGGAAGGAGGGGCCATGAATTCAACAACTGTTGCCTGATCTGAGCTCTCACTGTGTGAATGCGAGTCAGCCGGTGGACCAGTCACAGAGAGAGGGGAAGTGTGTGAGGGTGTGAGGTGCAGAGTCTGTGCTTGTGCTGTATGTGTGTGTGCTTGTGTGTGTGTGCGCTTGTGTGTGTATGTGTGTGACAGGGAGAGTCAGGCAGTTGCCGTAGCTGTTCGATGTGGGGAAAACCAGGCAGGCAGTGCAGTGTTTTAAAGTGAATACATCCTGCTCGTCTCTCTGAGTCTATTTGGACTATACCACCAACAGGGACTCACCCTTTGGACTATCCCGGCGTTGCCTCCTCCTCTCGCCTTTGAAGGGAACACCTGTGTGTGTGTGTGTCTATGTGTGTGTGTGAGGGCAGACAGCGGACTTAGCCCTGGTGAACAGAGCACCAAGGACTCCAGTGAATGAGGGCTCGGCTGGTGAGAAGAGGGGGACTGCTAACCATGGACTCCCCTCTCTAGTAAACGGGGTAAGCGCCTAGACTGCACACAGACCGCTGGGCTAAAAGGGGGGTGGGGGATGAAACATTACTTGACAGAATGAGGACAAAAATGAGAAAATAGCCAATTTAAAGAGATGTGAGGCTCTGGGTGTATAGAACAAGAAGGAGGTGACTGTGTGGATGTTGGCGTAAAGGACTGTGGAGTTAAATGGGGGCAGCTGAGTGGCTATTGTCCCCCCGGTAGTGTTTGTGTGTGGATTATCTGTATAGAGTTGACCCTGCCTCACAGCTTGCTTGTGTGTCCTTCTCAGCTGTTGTCGTCACTGTCATCACACTGTCCTGTCTCTTATTCACTCCTCTTCATCCCTGTCTTATTTCTAGTATCACTTCATATCATCCTCTCTGTCAGCTCTCCCTCAGTTGCTGCTGCTGCTGCTGTGTTGTGGTTCACATCTCTCTGATTATAATGGGATTAATTGGATATCAGTGTAGCTGCAAGGAGAGAGACTGACGGAGCCAGAGAGAAACAGACTGATCAAAAGAAGTGTAAAGGGAACCGGACAGATAAAGCATAGATCAAAACAGACTAAAGATAGAGGAATGGTGTAAATGTGATAACAACAGGTCTGGGATCTGACAGGACAGAGAAACTCAAAACCTATGGATGTAAAATGTGGATTTTTTTGAGTTGTTCACAAAACAAAATGTTCCGGTTTGCATCAGCTTTAAGTTTACGTTTCAACAGTCACATTATGTAGAGAATCTCAGTGTGTATATGTCAACCAGATTCTACTTGTTGTACCCTTTGTCTCGTCTACTGTGCGTTTGTGGATCCAAAAATAGCCAGGGTTTTATTTGTACTCAAAAGAGACAACCTGTGACGTCAGACTGGAGTTCATTTGAATACTCCTGGTTACTGGACATGACATAATGAGATTTAGTTGTACTTGTCTTGGCAGGACGTTGTCAGTTTGTTTCCCAGCATTGACACAATCTTGGGCAGCGTCCCATGGAAATCATTTTCTCAGAGTTGCTTTTTGAAGTCATATGATTTTATCTCCTGAAATAAGACTGACATTCAGATAAATGTCTTTGACACAGCACAGCCTGTACACTAGGACTAGAATAACTAGATTAGCATGCAGCACTAAGCCACGATGGATGAATGGAGGCTAATCTGCAGCTGTTTTAACAGTCACTCCTCTCTCATGATGTCTTTCATACTTTCTAACATATTGTCGCAAAGAGAGAACAGCAAATAATCTCTGGACAAAACGTTAGCACTAATGAATTCACGGCTTTTCTATCACGGAGTCTAGAAAACAACATTTGAATCACAATATTCACATACAACAGTGGACAACAGGCGGAGACTGACCACCTGCTGAGTGTCGGCCACCAATGAAGGGCCAACAGCAAGAGGGCTGACAAACAGTCTCTTAAAAGAAAGACAATGCACAACAGAGGGGCGCTCTCTTTTCTTTTCTTTGGACATGAGTCTGATGACACAGAGAGGACAATCACCACGCTAGACACAACACACTTTGACTGTGAGACGTTAGCTTCCAACTACTGAGCAGTGAGTTAGCAAAGCAGCTGTAAACTTCTAGCATAGTGTGAGAACAGGAAACAGAGCTTTTTATTTCAGATAATTCATACGTCTGTTCATGTCATTTTTGCATTAAAAGACTTTTTTAATGATGATAATAATAACAACACTGGTCTACACATAAAATGCCCCTAGCATTAAAGAAACTTTACACAGTTTCAGTCACTAACATAGAAATGCTGGTTGAGTGTAGGTTCCTAGAAACAGTCTTAGGTCAGAATTACTTGAAAGAATGATTTTTACTCAACTCTGTCTTCACGTTACAGGACATTCACATTACTGCTTCTTTAAAGTGGAAGATTTTAAGTCTATTGTATAAATGTACATCAAAAATGTTATATACTTTGAAAACATCAACTAACTAGCAATTCATTTGTTTTCCAATTCATCTTAATAAAGTATGGAAGATTTAGCACATTTAACCTCTGAGGGAGATAATTTCTATTAAATAATAATAATAATATAGTCCAGTGTAGTTGAAAGAGTCTGCCTAAAACCTGCTCAATGCTGCTCTTCTAAAATTCTTCTAAACAGTTTTATAGTCTTAGTAAATAGTCAGTACCAAAAAGATCATTCTATTCTTTTTTGACAGTTTTCCTGAATTGACTGATACAAAGACTAGAATAGAAGAATAACCTTTATTGTAATTATACGTACAATAAAATTAAGAGACAGCTCTCTAGTGGTGTGTAGTGCAAAACAGTTTAAAAGAAAAAGTGTAAATATACTTAAAGAATAAAAGAAACAAGCATGTCAACCATCCAAGAAACAGTACAGATAAATATGTATTGCACTTGTCTCTGTCTGGACACTGAGGAGATGTGTTACAAATATGTACAGTATACTGTATACAGTACACTGTATATATATACAGTGATGTTGTCAGTACCCATATGGCACTGGGGTACATTATGGTCTAAACTATTTCATCCAAAAATGTGAGAGAATAATGAATGTTTCATAATAATAATCAATGATTCTGAGGGTGAAAACAAAGCCTTCATATGACTTTGGTTTGACTTTGTTTTCTGTGTCAACCTTCCTGCTGTGATATGAAACACATTTTGTTTAAACACAGGCAGTACTCAAACACTGAAAGTTAACAGGTGGTTGACACCTTAAGGACAAATGGCCTAATAAACACACACACCTGCTTATTTAGTGTGGAAGCTGTCAATGTGCTTCAGAACTCATCACTGCTTGGTTTGCATATGTTTGTTTGTTTTTTAATGGCAAATGCAAACACGTACCCAAAAGTTCTACGTCAACACTGTCTTTGTTTTACACTTTTCACACACTGACAGCAGAATTGATATGTTTGACATTATCTAAATCTTTTGACAGAAGTCTGCAGGGTACAATAACTGCTGTGCATATGCTCTGTAATCTACAATTTATAAAGTCAGATTGTTCTGTCATCATCCCGGGAATTGTGTCTTATAATCATTCATAATCAACATGTATTTCAAGTTCTCCTTGTTTAACTGAACACTGTACACACCCTGACCCACACACACACACACACACACACACACACATTCTCACATATCAATTAACTAACTTGTAAGGATCCATTTACTGCCTTCAGTCGGTCTTCAGCTTTAATATCCGCAATATGAGCCTAAACCATACTTTAGTCTCAACTCCAAATCTTTGTATCCAACATGTAATCTGCTCTATGAATAAAGTCACACAACTAAACACCTGTATACTTAATGTACATGTACACAAAACTCCTGGGGTTTCCTGTGTTTACACGTGATTTCACTGAAATTACCTCAACACAGTATTCGGTGTGCTGCCACAGTCCCTCCCTACATTGTCCTTTGTCCAGTGCAGCATTCCTGGTAATCCAAGCAGCTACCTGTTCCCGTGGTACTGAGGTGGAAACAAATGGGTACCTATGTGAGAGTGACTGAAACCCATGAAGACAAAGTTGCAGTGTTTTTATATGTGTAGCCATGTGTTAGACAGTATTAAAGCCCCTTTAATGGGTGATTAACTTTGTGTTTGTTTTAGTCATCGGTTTGCTCTTTAAACATGCATTTCTATTAATGTACACTGTTGTAGTTGTGTGAGTATTTAATGTGGCCAAATCGCAATGAAAGATGAGTCATAAGCTTGTGTAACATATGAGTATGGAAATATTAGTGTGTACCATAGAAGGTGAATAATACAAATATTCGTGCAGATACAGGCTCTTACACTTAGTCACTGGATGTTACCATTTCTTCCTGGAATCTTGGATATGTGGAAAACCCAAAAGGAATATGTTCTGTGCTCATAGAACGTCCTACAAATAGTGGTTTCTAGAGTGTGAACAGAGTTGGGTTAAAAAAAATTAAAAAATAAAAACTTTCTTGATATAAAGCTTCTTCATGGAATGATTTATTGAAAGACCTGAAACTGCCAGAACCTTTTATTTTGGAGGAATTTAAGTTGATCTCAAAGGACTAGGAAAGTAAAACTGTTGATCAATATAGGCCTATTTGTTTCTCAATTTTGCACTTTAATCGTTGTCAAACTTTTTTTTAATGTCAGTCTTTAGTTGCATATAACTACATTGTTGCCAATTAAGTTGGAATAATTTCAGACACATTCCTCTTATTATTTCCTATTTATACACCGGTGCAATGATTACATACTGAGTCCCAGTTAAGTTTTATCTATCAAAAATAAATCACATTGTCCCAATCATTGCGTGAGAAGAGGTAAAAATATTTTATTCCAACTTCATGGGAATCGCTGAAGATATTAGTCGCTTTTCTATTAGACTTAAATTTTACCTATATTTACTAAATGTCGAAAAAACAGGAGTGAGTAATGTGGGTTTTTCCATTAAATCACAAATGTGATGATTTATATATTATCGCGAGATGACACGAGAAATCATTCCATAAACATGGCGATGAATGTAAATATCGTGTTGATTTACAGATTGATTTATATTCATTATTATTATATATTTTCTTCTATTCCTTACTTGCCTGGTGTGTCATCACATACCCCACCATGTTTCTTTTAAAACTCTTCTTCGTCATTTGTCTTAATGTCTATCCACATCTGTTTTTTTGTATTATTCAAATCCATCTAGGTATTTCCATTGCAGTTTTTGTGTAATATACCAATATTCGCAACACCCCCAAAAAAAACACCTCTTGCCAGTGCAAAAACTTTTAATTGAAAAACAAGAGTTTTGGCAAAATTGTTATTTTTCCATTGGGTACATTTTTATGCGCAAGTTATATTTGCGATATTTGAGGGTCTTTTATTTCCTTAATGAGTGAAAGTAGTTGGTTTGTCATATATATCTATAGCCTATATAACACAGGGAATATATATAACTATATATTTTAAAATACTCATTCAAATAAAGGATAGTCTACATAATTTAAAAAAAAAACGCAAATATTCTTCAAGATTAATTGTACTAAGAAAGAAAGATCGGTTAATACTGTTTGATCATTTTGACACTCCAGGGTGTGTTTTTGAGTTATAATGTCCGTTTTGTGCTGTGTAGATTCTCCTGCTCGTCTTGTTTGCCACTGTTGGATCTGACGAGACAGGAGCAGCCGCAACACTGGATATCACAACAGAGGCATTAAAGGCTTCACTATGGGGGAATATTTTTTATGGTAATGCACATTAGGAGCTTGGGTGAAAAGACCTGAAAGAAAGAGCAAGAAAGGATGAAATGAACAAAGAGAGACACTAGATGGAGAAAGCCTCCGCCTAGAAATAACACCTCTTATCTCCGGAGCTCAGTTTGGCAAATACAAGCAGCGAGAATCTGCAGCTCCATCCTTGCGTCTGCCCTTCATCTTCCCTCTTTCTGTTACTCTTCTTACTCAATGCGTCCTTCTCTTTTTCTGGTTCTTGAAAATCCATCCTTTTCAGAATCCTCGGCTCATCCTCCGGTCTGTTTTACTGCTGACTCACACCGAATCACAGCTTCATCAGTGTGGATCAATCCAATCAATGTGACTTCACTTGTCTTCTCATTAAGACCCAACCTATACCGGTGTGACACTTTCCACTCTTTGTTTTCTTCTTTGGCTTTTGCTTAAGGTTTGTTTTTCAAATATTTTGCAACAAGATTGTTACTTTCCAATTACGTAACCATAGACACGTATATAGATAGACGCTGCACAGGTGGGTGGGTCCTTAATAACGGAGTGTGCAAACGTGTCCGCCATGGAATGGACCAAAGCCAGTGAATGGTCATAACTTTAATAAATCACCTTTCTACAAAGTTAAAAACGTTACCTTTTATCCTCCTCTTTACAGACACATCTGGACATATTTAAGGGACATACGGACAATTACAGTCTTTGTTTATTCCCTCTTGTAGATTTAAATGTAATACATTATTTTGTGATGAATTGCTCTTAGTCTATTTGGCGTCTGATCAACATTCATCTCAGTAGGATACAGTACCTCTGTCTTTGGAGTGGAGGGCGAAATATTGTTTTACCGGCGAGAGACATGTTGCCTACAGAGAAATACCTCTCCGCAGGAGCGTTTGCCACACAGCAGCGACACAGGCGCTTAAAAAACCCACACGTCCTTTTGCTTAGGCTATAGTTGACGTGACATCAACATTTTACTACTAATGAAACAGATCCTGGAAAAAAAAAAATCTGTTTTCCCACAGGCTTGTACAAATTATCGTGAACATTTACCAGAACCATGAAGGTGAACTTTTAACAATGTTCTACGGGAAAGGCTAGATTACGGTATGTACATTTTGTGAGTTATTACAGCAGCTAAAAGACAAAACATTGGTAGTGCGCTGAGAAATATTTAATTGGTTTTAACCAGTGAAATTGTATTAAGCAGCTGTGTTTAATAAAAGCAAATGTGACGTGGATTTGGACAAATGTTTACACAAAACAGATCATTATATATTGAGGTGTATATTGCATAAACAAACAAGTATCATAACATAGGCAACCTACAATAGCACACATAGATAAATTTAATTTTAAGATGTAAAATTGATTCTTAAGTTATATATTTCCATAGACAGCGGGAAGGGGCGGCGTCTATCTATGTATATACATGTCTATGTACGTAACCCTCAAAGCCTTAAACAGCAGCCAGAGATGGTATATGTCTATGGATTTGAAATGATTAATAACTTTTGATTGTTTCATGTGAATACAATGAAATAATTAAAGTCAAATACAGTTTCTCGGTTTTCCAGTGGCATCAGATGTGTTTTATTTGGACCTCAATTTCCATAAAAAGTCAGTTTTTCTTAAAGTCTCTCTGTTTTGATATAATAACTACTGACTTTACCTTGAGTCAATTAAATATAGGAAAACACTTTGTTAGTCTCATAGCATAATTGTCTAAGTCGGGTCATAACCAAAGACGGAAAATGAAGCAGTGTTAGTTAGTGGTTGCACAGATATCACATTTTGGCCAAAACTATGACTTAGGCAATTAGGTGATGAGGGGAAAGATTTGCTTTTTTCTGAGGACAATGTGATCCTGTTAGAACGGGGTGAATGAATGAAGTGAAATAAATATTTAACACAAACAAGAACATGCATAACTCTAAAAACCTGAGGGTGGAAAGTAAAAGTCAGAGTCTGGGTGAGGCTATGGAGAAATGGTGACAGTGGAAGAAGTAGCACCAGTAATGACCCAGCACCGCCCCGGAGCAGAGGAACGCCTTATATGAGGCCGTGATTGAGATCTGCTGCAGGTGTGGTGCTAGCAGGTCATTCATCAGTAGCCTCATTTACACAGAACTTCTGTTACAGGGATATTTCGCCTTATTCCAGAAAAACATCTGTGTAAATGAAATGGTGGGATCATTTGGTCCCACCCCTATTGCGGCATTGTACAGTCCATCCTGTCTCTCCTCTGTACTCCTTTGACGTGGCTGTGTAAATCAATCAGTGACTGAAAAAAGGTGGAAAAAAGGTTAGCAACCATCTCACCTATTTTCCAGAATCTCTGTGTAAAAGTGACTAATCTTAGGGAGGGGTCTGTGTACTATGACATCGATTATTTTGGATAAGTTAAATCCATTTAGATGTCATCACAAATATAGTTCTGTTTTTAAGGTTTACACAACACCCACGCCCACTCGGCAGGATAAAAGACCTTTCACAACCACAGAAGCTCTATAATCCCTTTAATCTATAGTGGAACATGACAAAAATGTTCCATACATTAAGAGCACTCCTTAACTAAGAACTCTTTAAGCAAAAATAATGGAGGTGACAGGGTGAAAACAATATGCAGCTTTTATTGTTAAAGGGGTCATATTTTGCTAAACCCATTTTTATTAGTGTTTGGTACATTTATTTGTGTATTTGGGGGCCCTAACAGACCAAAAAGTTTGAATTGTAAACCTCCAGGTGCTGCAAAGTTCAAAAATCAAGTACAACCCGTTTTAATTCCTGCTTAATTTGTCAGGTGTTTTCTCCGAGTACACCGTAATTGTTTGTCAGAAGTAGTAGTTGTAGTCCATACTGAAAATATGTCCAAACTTCAAGCTAATTACCTAAAATATTCAGTTGTTGGTTGTATTAACAAAACACAAGTGACTGAATGGAACAGAGCAGCACAGTTAATAATATGGAGGGGGTGGGGCGTGAAGTTGCTCATTTGCATTTAAAGGGCCAGCGCTCAAAACCACCTTTCTGGTGTCACTACTCAGACATAGGTTTGAAGATGGACCTGTGGAGTTGAATTAATGAAGAATTCAGACCCATAGCATTTACAGTTTATGTAAATGTAGTTGAAAATGCACAATTATATTTTTTAAAAAAAAGCAAAATATCACTCACTAAACATGTCAGGTAGAGTTAGAAAGGCATCATTTTGTAACGTTGTACTAAATGTTGCTGAATTTTACATTAGAATATAATACATTTAATCCACATTGCGTCTATGCTGGTATATTCTGGCAAATTCCAAACTGTCTTTCCCCCCTTTTTTTGCATTTAGATCAATATGGTCTTAAAACGCATGGTCATCCACATAATTGTGTACCAGAAGTGCTGATTAATGATTTGTTCAGCACTAAAATGTTATTGACCCTCAGCACTCAGCGTGGGCCGAAGGCGGGCGAGCAGAGGTGGATCGAGTCTTCCCTCTTAATGACAGCTGCAACAATGTGGTTGTTGTACATCCTGTTAAAGACTTTGGAGCCTTGATGGCGGAAAGATTGAACACTAACCTCCAAGTAATTGGCCTGTGTCTAATTAGCTGTCATTCTGCCTGTCACTCTTTGTGGTTTGGTGTCTCTATGTTCACTTGTGTGTCCTTCAGCGTAAATATTAGAATGAAGAATAAAGCTCTGTTCTGTAGAAGAGCAATGCAGATGCTTTCACATGTCAACATTGTTGCGTGTTCTCAAAAGGAAAACTCGGGTGTAAATAATATGATTAATTATGATTGTGTTATTAAGCATTCAGTGTCAGACTCAAGCACCTCAATGGGATCATCTGTGTTATTATATTCACAGCTTTCCTTTTCCTGCTACCAGGTTAAAAGGTCTACTGTGAAAACAGGTTCTGTTCAGATTCCCTTTGCCTGTGAATAATCAGTCTGTGCTGCTTTATTTAACACGGTTCAAACCAGGACCAGGTAATCTGCTCTGAAGGTCTTATGATGATATTTTGAGGTAAAATCACAAATCATAATTTCCTCGCCTCTTATTAAATTACAGTTCCAACCAAGGTTTTCTCTGGTTTCTGGAGGTTAAAGCTATGTATGACGGCTTTTTTTTGTTGCAATTTGACTCGAAACTGCATCGTTTTGGACCGAAATTATTACAATATTGTGAGTAGATAATATCTAGATGAAATAGACAGACATATCCACCTTTTCATGTACATAGATGCAGTGCTTCCTTAAAATACATGAGCTAGTTTCTTGTGGCCTATTTTACCCCGTGTGAGTTCTACAAAATCAAAAACATGTTTACGCTGTAGCATAACTACTTCGCATCTTCGTCAATTAGACTCACTGCTCATCGGGGTTCTGAAGAGTTCACACCGGCAACTCAGTGACTCTCAGTTATTTCTTCAGCAGCTGCAAAACATGTGACCCAAACGCTTCAAGTTAATGTGGACTCTCACTGAACTCTTTTCATGCAGAAAGGCGTTAAAGAATCACTAAACAGACAGAAACAAGTGGTGCCAGGCACAACAAAACCCTTGCATGTATTTCACCTGTCAATATGGTATGAATTCAACCAATAGTTTTGCTGCTAGACTCAACAAACAAAACAAAACAAAAATAATACCCATTGACTTCCCTTAGGGGGGCGGGGTAATAAACTCCGTAGCCTAGCAAGCTCTGTTAGTGACAGTAATACTACAAACTCAGATCTATATATTTAGATGATGCAAAATCAGTCTGTAAATTGCCAGAATTTTAATGGTAACAGGGGTCACTGTTCAGTAGAAACGCTTTGAAAATGTTTTTTTGTTTGTTTGTTTGTTATCCTCTAAAAAGTAGATTTATTACAATTTAAGACTGTGTGCAAATGTGCTTTTTACATATAGGCTACACCTGATATTTCTCTCTCTATAAGAATGTTCGTCCTCTGATAATAATTTGAACTATAAAAGCACTCGGAGAGCGCAGACCTCCGCCAAGTGCAACATCCCACCCCACCACCATAAATATTAGTCCCTCATTTA
>JAPSES010000104.1:10745650-10762875 GCA_029822895.1 Maxillicosta whitleyi
ACTAAAGCATAATAGTGATTATAGTGTTGATATTATTCACATTGTTTGAAAGGATAATTTGTAGATTTGAACATTTTTATCAGGTTATTTCACTTTTTTCACTGTAAAATATGAAGAAGAACTTTAGAGTTGACATTATTTATATTTTATTCTGTCATTATTTTACTGGTTTCGGCCCTCCGCACATCAGATATAACTGAATGTGACCCCTGAACTAAAATGAGTTTGACACCCCTGCTCTAAAGTGTAGTTGCTTCATTATTTACATCTGATGGAGCAATTTTACTAACACGGAGATCAGATCAACATCAAAACTCAGCACACTATTGATGTGTTTCAATGAATATGATAAAATACTGCAAACATCTGACAGTTACTATTAATAGACTCTATGCAAATTAACCCTCAAAGACCTTAACAGACACTGGAAACCAAAAACATCTACTGATCTAAAAGGTTTAATAAGTTTTGAACCACTCATGCTATCAATGCATTTTAATAATGCAGATAAAATTCAGTTTCTCAGCTGTGGATGGTCATCAGATATTACCCAGTTTGATGTTCGGAGGCTCTGTAGTGAACATGGAAACACCACTGTTGTATGTAACACTGAATCACAAGTAAAACCCCATGTAATTTAACAAATATCAATGATGGTAGACACTTATTTTTATGTTCACTTAATGATTTTTTTTTCTTTTCTCTTTTGTGATATAATAACCTTTCAATTCATTCTGAGGTTTTATTAACATGTTCATTACCAGTAAATTAAATGAAAAAAAACGCAGAGTATAATAGTACTATCAATGGATGATGATAAATTACCTAGTAAAGAGTACATATGGAAGGAAAAAATATAATTTGGAAAAAGTACTTCTATGTCAATAAGGGTCAATGAGAATTCACCAGTCTGAAAATGTTTTTGTATTTATTATTAAAGACCAAAAGGGTCTAGTCTCAGATGAATTAACCTTATTTGATCTGGTGATATATCAGAAGTAATAGTGCTACAAAAACTAACATTTAATGCCTGTAGACAAATCCTCCTTCAGCAGTGCTGCGGCACAAAAAAATACAGCAGATCTTGGCGTCCTCGGTTCAAAGCCAGTGTCAGATTGGACGCTCATTGGCGCGTTGGCTGTGTTTTTACTCTGGGAAATGAAGCAGCTCAAAACACTCTGTAGGCCCATATTTTGGCAGTTACAGCCTGCGGGCCCGTTTGAAGAAACCATAGTCAGTACATACTCAAAAATGCACACATGTAGTACGCATTCCCAAATCATCACTTTATTATTCACATTATTCACAAAGAAATGTATGACTGAGAGTGTTTTTACTTTAAAGTGTACACACACACACACACACACATACACAGCAGGATGTTAGCATCCATCAGTGTTTTTTCCTGAAACAGCAGCTGTCAATAAAACTTTAACTTGAGGCCAACACTGACTGCTGTCGAATAGAGGTATTTCAGACAAAAAAATCATACATAACAGAGAATAACAGAGAATTTAATAAGTAAAGGTCCTAGAATGAGCTTTTTTAAATCTGGAAATGAAAATCAATACAGGTTCTCTTTAATAGTGGAAAAGCAAATATATGATGAACCATCTTAATTGAACTTATACTTACTGAAAATGAAGATTATGGAGTCGAATAGTTTACAGCAGGTGTCAGACATGTGGTCCGGGGCCAAATCCAGCCCACCAAAAGGTCCAGTCCAGCCCTTGTGATGACTTTGTGAAATACAAAAAATTAAACTAAGATATTAATGATCATTTTAGTTCAGGGGCTATAGACAGAACAATTCAGGTCACATTGGTAAAATACTACCGTAATATCCAATAAATATTCACATCTCTGTAAACATTTTCATGTATTTACACCAAAACAAAGTACAATTTTGCAAAAGATGTGATTAATCTGAAGAAATATGAACAACCTGAAATGTCTTCAGAGTAACGTGATTTTTACAATATTATTATCTGTTATTGAATATTTTGTGTGTTTGTAGATCCACTGTGATCTGTAAGTTATAAAGTACATGTGGAAATGATAAACTGAAGCACAATATTGGTAAAATGATCAGTTTGAAAATGTTAATCACATTGTTTTAAAGCATAGTTTGTAGATGTAAACATTTTCATATCATAATTTTACTTTTTTCACTGTAAAACATAGAGAAAATCTTGGACTTGACATTATTTATATATTTTTATGTTGTTATTTTACTCGTCCGGCCCATTTCATATCAAATTTGGCTGAATGTGGCCCCTGAACTAAAATGAATTTGACACCCCTGGTTTACAGCAAGAGGACACAAAGGAACTACTATAATGTTATTTTAATAGAAGTTAATTTTAAGACAATGTCATTATTATCACCTCACTTAACTATATTAAAATCTATAGTGGCTATATGTCTATTTTTACTGAAGTCTATGTACAAAATAGTGTTCCTTAGATGTAATTCACATTCTTAACATGTTCAAAGTATCTTTTTTTTTTTTAAATTAATTTTCAGTTTTCAGTTAAAGTTTGGTTAATTCAAGTCACAAAAACTACCAAATAGATCCTTTTACAACGTTAAAGCTACAGAAGCTAAAATCAGGACATAAACAAGTGCGCTAATACACACTTTCCCTCTGCACTTCTGTCTTTTTGGTCCAATTTAAAAGCGTATGTAATATAAACTATAAATATACATGCATGATATATGTAGATATATGCATGATGTATAAATATATTATAACCTACTGCTGTGGAAAAGACTTAACGCTTTTCCAAATGTGTCAAACCACAGAATAGAGCAGTTGCGTCATTCCTAAAAACACCAGTGTTTAGTCAAAGTCTGACACCATTTGACAATAGATTTGGTGCAATCTGTAAACTGACAGGATTTTTATTCTCAGGGAGGGCAGGTGGATAGGAACTGATACAATTGTTTCATGTCAATCTGCATCAAATTAATAGTATTTTGACAAATTTGACAAAAAACAAACCATTTCTTGCCCTCAAAATATGCACAACAGGTACCCATCTTGCTGACTGTCTTAGCTTGTTCAGTTTTGTGCATTGTTATGAGGAGGATGGTAGGGGGGCTGCTTTATTTCCTCGCCTCACACTGCGTTTCTTTTTGTGCTGCAAGGGGGAAAAAAGAGACTGGTCTAAGGAATGCTAAAGAGACCTTTATCCTTCATTTTGTTCTGTATGACTCAGACCCAGACCTCACATCGGCTCTTTGTGACAGAACAGAAGGAAGGATGGTTTTATTTTTAATCAGTGTGTGGTCTTCATGTACACATGCCTGTAACTCTGTGTGTGTTTGATACTGAATATTCACTTTTGAAGGAAGACACCCACATCAGGTTAAAGGATGGAGGATGGTCGTGCGTTTGAAGTAGTTTGACTCGAATCATTTGGACGATAATGTTGTCTAATAGTTACGTCTCTGTACTCTACATCTCATATTTTTATTACCCTTACCCTTTATACATCCTTTTGTTGCTGTCCTTTTCTCTTTAATCATTCATTTTTTCTTCAATAGTTATTCTTCCTCCTCACTCATTTGTATACGCACCATTTTCCTGCCTGACTTTTCAATCATTGTCGTCACGCTCTCCTCTCCGATTACCTCCTCATCCCACCGTCCTCCTGCTCGTCAGTCATGCTGAGACAAGGCCTTGTTCTCTGTTGCATTAAGCTAGTTAAAGAGTGAAACTTGATGGAGAAGGTTCTTTGACCTTTGACCTGGTACCCTTTCACCCACTGCGTCCCATGAAGACAATTCCCACAGTGGAGGAACGTACTAAATAAAACAGACATACTAAAACAGAACAGAATTCACCTGCGTCTCTTATAATGCTTGATCGAGAGCAGCTTGTGTTAAAAATAGATCTAAATGGTCTCGGATAAATCTAATTTTGAAACAAATTTAGACATGTTTTCGGGGGGAATATAATTGGTCCAGGGAGGTCTCACACTGGAAGCAAACCATGAATCCACTGTGCTCATTTTTAGTCTTGCTCCAGGTGATGTTATGTTGTATGCCATCCCTCATTTCTGTTTCCTGTTCAGTTTCTAACAGTGGTACAAAAATACTCCACATGTATATAAATGTTTAACCCAGTCCCTACATTGTGTGACTAATACATACTTTACACTGTGAACAATATTCAACAGCTGTGTCCTTTGACTTTGGGTTGGAGATTTAAGCAAGGTTATTTTAGTATGCTGTAACTTAGGTTATACCATCACCATTTACTTTAATATCCACTGGCTACTGTAAGTGAGAGGGATCATTACAAGCATTACATTACTGTTAAAGCTCCTGTCAAAGGTTTATTGTGTTTGACACCTGCATCTTCCTATTTCTATTGTTTACATGTAACAAACTAGGTCATTTAATGGTATTTAGACCAAAACACATCAGATGCTAACGCCAAACTGCAATGTGAAAAAGCTAAAGTAAACGTGTGAGACCTGGCAGAAGAAATAAAACAGGGAGAAGTTAAGTTAACTACCTAACCAAAACAATGAAGAAAAACTGAAAAAATAGCCCTGCCAGTGACTCCCACCTCAAACAACAATGAAATAAATATAACTGCAGAAATCAACATAACACTGTGATGCTCCACCCACTGACTTTAATAAAACTTTAATGAATAAAAGCAATAAATTAAAAAAAAAAAAAAAAAAGTATATTGATGGGTGAAAGGTGTATCAGAGTAGTATGAAACAAATAGAAAAAAGGTGCAGATATTTGTGCAAACTTTAAGTGGCATCCAGGCAGTAGTTTTTGCAAATGATCAGCTGAAATACTTGTTATGCCTCTTGTTGTTGACTAGTTAGATATTTCTTTCTGACCTTGAAATCCAGTTCATGTCAAAGCAGTTCAATAGGATTAAGGTCGGGTGACTGGTCAGGCCATGCCATGATAGATAACACTCCAACTGTTTTCTCATTAAATCACCCCCACAGAGCTTGGACGCATATGTTCCAGGTCATTTTATGTACTAATCTGTATCAATGCTGAACCAACAAACTGCTTGTTTTTTTTTTTATTATTATTGTATTACATGCCTCAGTGCACCCACTCGTGGTTTACATGGTTTACCTATATATACATAACGAGTTAGCATGTTATGTAAACCTGTTGTGAAAAGAAACACATGAAGTGGAATGTGACATACTTACATGTATTCCATAGAAAACCTGCTGCTGTTGCTTAAGGTGATAATTTACTGAATACTAAACTACAAATATTTACATATTTCTTTGGTCATAACATTGAATTATCTCATTGTTTTCATGTAAACAATAGGAACATGCATATTTTTCCAAAAATACAAAGAGGTGATGTTTTCAGGATTTTGACAAGAACTGTATAAGCTTTTTTTTTTGTATTTTGGTGAATTAGCATGGAAAAAATATCATTCTGTACTGGCCTCTAGCAGCTCATTTAAGGTCACAGTGGGCCAAAAGATCCTTAGATTCAATCCTGACTTGATCTGAAATGACAGTATAAGGACCATTGTTTTGTAGAAATTGGTGTCTGCAGTGGACACCAATACTAGCGATGTAAGCTTTAGTTATTGAACGGTGACAGTGTGTTACTCTGTGTTTGTAAAAATGCTCATCGTGAACTTTCTTCCTTGTGTTTTCTCGGCGTCCGCCTCATCTTATGTCTGCAGGGCAGTAAGGAGGACTGGGTTTGTCCGGTCATCATGTGCACACGGGCCCATCCTGACCCTGTCCCTGAGTGCCAGCTGTTCCCCGGAGAGGTGGACGAACCTGAGGAGGAAGTGGCAGACGAGGGCAGGGAGAGGGAATCTGACAGAGACAGCGCTGTGGAGAGCACCCAAGGGTCAGACACTTCAGAGGGGGTGGCCAGAGTAGGAGACAAAGAAGACGCACTGGGGGAGCTCTTTTTCCCTGGCGAGAAGTCAGTATTCTGTCTAATGCTTGGTCTAAATACTATCAACTTGTAGTAAACTAAAGTCAAACGTGTATTTTCTTTCTATTATATTAGATGGTTAGAGGACACAAGAGCAAATGTAGTTATTTCAAGTGTAATCGTACAAAAGGATGGGAAAAATCTAATGTTTTTAGTGATTATTAATTAGGGGCATTTAATGTTTGAAAAGAAGTCCCCACATTATTCGCAATCTTACTTTTCAGCGTCAAATAAAAGAAACAATTATGGTAATCCTAGTACAAACACGATATATAAAGCTGCTGGCTGGTTTCTGTAATTTCACCAATTAAAAAGCTCAATAGACTATGTTTTACTCCAGGATATGTTCACTTTCCCTCTGAAAAGTCACAACATAATCATTCATTTACTTCAGATGATAATGATAATCAATTCCCGAATACACCTCCTTCTCCCTGTATTCCTTAAGGTGCGGTCAGACCAGTATCTCAGTGACCTCTGACCTTTCAACACGCTCCTCAGCATCTTTGAACGAGGAGCAATTTGAGGACTACGGTGAAGGGGAGGAGCCAGACTACATTCCCAGCAGCCCTTGCCCCGACGACGAGACCCGTACCAACGGCTACTCTGACCTCGGTTCTTCAGTTCCGTCTAGGTACGAGAAAGACAAACCCAGTGGACGTTAGTTCTAGTCTAAATGCAGTTTATGGTACTTGGAAATATGTATGAAATATGTCTTTCTTAATGATGTCATATATTTCAACAAGGGTCAAATCATTGTTTTGATGAGGTTCAAGCGGGCATCTAAAATTAGTGTAAAATAAGGACTTTATTGTTTTTTTAAGCATCTTTGAATGTCCAAAAAAGTGCTATATTAGTGTGATGTATTATTATTATTATTATTATTGTTGTTGTTGTTGTTATTATTATGTTGGAAACCAAGCTTTTGCAATGCTTAGAATTCCTAAAACATTACATACATTTAAAAAAAAAAAAAAAAATCACCCGATTGTAATTGTTAAATTTGCTTGTATTTATTTATTAATACATTTTACATCATGTAGATCAGAGAATGGAACGGAAGGATACTTGTATCATATGTTTTATAGTAAACATGGGTAAAATTCTGGGTAAAACATCCCTACTTAACATACATTTTTACTTCTTTCCATATTTCTCTATTATAGTGAAGTTGATATTAAGTTTAATACCAAGTAGTAGTAAAACATTTAAAGTCTTATATCTTCATCTCAGGAAAAACAAGGAAGATTGGCAGTGGTGGTAAAGGAAATAATAGAATGAATGTGATTTTCTGATTTTCATAGCGACTATGTTTGAAAACGCAAAAATACACATCCATATTATTGTAAAAATCTATAGTATCATTTCCCTTTTGTGTGATAGGGAGGTGAGAGGTGCACACTCAAGTGCTTTTCCTAGAATTTTGTCTCTGAGACAGAACTGCACCACACTTTGAGAGATTCAGTAACATTGAAGGGCAGTTAAATGTGAACGCCCACGTCAGAGACATGCTGTTTTTTGTTGGAATCTACAAACTCACTGTTCAAAATCTGCTGTAAGAAATAGGCAGAGGAAAGACTCATATGTTTTCCTTCCAAGATATACTGTGGCTCGACACCTGACCCTGGGGGCTGTAAAATACTTTAAGAGGCCAGTGTTGTATTGGCTCTTCACAGGTTAGGTCACAATGAATCTAAATTGAAAACTGATCACTTTAAGGTATGCCTTTGATATGACTCTATTATGTATTATGCATTTCAGACTTCACTCTTCACTGCAAGCTCCAAATTCATTACCTGACTCATATTATTCAGAGTCTTGACTAGAAGAGTGTAGCTTAGGAGCTTCTGCCCTTAAGGCCACATTAATATTCATCAAAGGCCTGTGCTTAATGGGATTAAGTTTCCCGGCTGATAGACTGGCAATACTGCTCCATGTTCCTTCCATGCATACCAAGCAGACAAAACTGGAGCTGGCATGGAGATTTAAATTGAAAATGAGGCCCAGATTTACAAGAAGTCTTAGGAAACTCAGTGTGGGGGGAAAAAAAAGTTCAATAACTGCAGTCAAAGCCCAGGAAAAGTGCATTCTTAAAAAACAAACACCCAAGTCCCATGTGCACGTAATCAGAGCCATTTTACTTTCAAATGGCCTTTAGCCGTGTCTTTTGTGTCTGTTGAATGTGCTCTATATGTGTTTGCAGTGCGGGCCAGACTCCTCGTAAGGTGCGTCAACATTACTCTGGTGAGCTCATGGATGTCTACTGTTCTCAGTGCAGCAAAAAGGTCAACCTACTAAATGACCTGGAAGCACGCCTCAAAAACCTGAAGGCGAGCAGGTAGGATGCTCACATTCCAATGCATGCACAACCCACTTGTATTACCCAAGATCATACACCCACCAAATGTTATTGTTAGCGAGAAAATTCAATAACCCTCACCTGGCAGACTGACCAGAAACCTTGTAAAGCAAGAAAACAATTCTGATATGGACGGTTCTGTTTCCCTGCTGATCATTACTCTGCTACTTGTTTTCTTTTCTGTCAACTTTACTTAACTTGAAGAAATATAGCACTAAAGCAATCGAAAATAGACAATTTTTGTGATGGTTACTTTTGTCATAAATGGTACGTTTAAGCCCATTTAACTGTAGTAACTCAATACCAGAGAAGAGCTTTATAACACTTGTTAGGATATAAACACATGCTTGAGATGGACTTTGGTTAACATATGTAACTCTGTACAGAAGCCAACATTAGGTTTGTTGATTTAGTAAAGTGCAAAACTGTATTAAAATCCAATCTGAATGTATTTGAAGTGTGCACGGCATTAAAAACAAAACTTTCAGGGAAAATCACTTTCTATAAACCAAAGCAATAATATTTTGTGTGACCTGCCTTTGTATTAACATGCCTTTAACCCTGTTGTTCAGACAATATGACATTTATTGTATTTCTTTATTGATGTTTGATACCAGGTTTCATTCAATGTATGCCATATGTATGTCTAACCGTTTATGCTGCTTCGTGTGGGGTCGGAGATCACACTAAATAGTAACTTCAACCTTTAGAATGCATTTATTTAAGTTTTTTATGTGTGTGTTTTTTTTTTAAGGCTGTCCAGATTTTTTCCTGTATTTTGTTGTTGTGTCTGAAGAAAACAGAATGAGAAATAAATATGCAATCCTGCAAAAACAACAAAGCTAGTGGTAGCCTAAGACTTTTGCATAGAACTGTTGTTAAAAGGAAAAAAAAAGTAAATTATGCATTATTTATAAAACAGACCAAAGAGTAATACATGTATTAAGTCATATTAGTGGGAGTAATGATATGGTTTTATACAGTAATAAATATGAGAAATTGGTCAGTGACAGGCTAACACTAATTTACTTTTTGTAAGCATGTAATATGTATATTTTTTCTTAATGCCTCATTAAATGCATCATCACTGTTATTTATTCATCTTTAAATTGTACACACAGAGTACATTACAGTACAGTAATTGATTATGTAAGGCTGTTGGTCCTGCACTTACCTCATCAACCATTGTTATAGGGACCCTATTATTAGAAACATAATCCACTGTGACCATTAATAGCTGTACTGATGTACCTGCAGACACAAAGGCACACACACGGAGCCACATTATCATCTGGACACACTAAATTCTGATTTTCAGCATGTCCTTGAATGTAACATTTGTGTCTTACAGCTATTAGTCACTTAGTGTCTCTGCAGACACTGCAAGATTTTTCCCTTTAGAGAAATGACTCCAATCCAAAATGGTTTTTCTAATTAGACCAGTGCTCTCCCCTTATAAATAATGAACTAGAGATGTCACAAACAAAGTACATCAAGGGTAAGAGCTGAGGTATTTGTGAAGCTGAGGTATGTATGAAAATATATTGATTGGAAAATTACTTTCAGCAGAGTGAGCACATAGGAAGTGGCCACAGTCTGAAAACCGTGGAGTGGATTTTGAAGTATTTGCTGTCTAATTTATTAACCCTTTGAAAGCAGTGAGGTTGCAGTTTTGTAGCCCAACCCATAGCACTGGGGAAATATTAATCAAATTAATTAGATTAACTGAATGTAGCTTTTAGTAATATGAAATATGCCTAAATCACTATTTTGTTGATATATTTTGATCCTAAATATGCTATCCCAGTCATTTCCTGAATGTAAGACTTTATTCTATTTAGTTATTTTTAATTCTTGACAATATTTTAATATTTTTTGAGCAAAAAATGCACATTGACAACTTTACAAGAACTCATTTTTGGCTATTTTTCTAATGCTGTGCATACATGTTTTACAGTTCTAAAATCAAGAAAAAATGTTAATTAAATAACTACAATAATGAGTCATCCATAACACAGAAGAAACTGATTTTTATACCATTACCTTACACCATTAACAATCACTAATTCAGTTCACAAGTCATGTATTTATCTGTATACAAACTCAATAGCAGCAGAATAATTTTGGATAGTTGTTATAACCTGAGTTGTTGGCTTTTTACTATTGACAATGATGAGTTTTATGTCTACATCAGCTACTGTTTTCTTCACCCTGCAGTATGTTTGCTCATTTTTGTCCTGAACAAGTCTTTCTGGCTTTTGTACCTCTGAGAACGGTGCTGACGGAGCTAAAAGAAACCCCTGCTTAGTGAACGAGAATTGAAATTGTATTAACATTGACACGTCCTTCAGTGTTTTTCCTCATATCTGTAACACAGAATAGCAAAAATCTTAATTGCCATCAGCTATTCAAGGTCCAATACATTGTTTAGCTGCGAGTCTAGACATATCCGTGACAATTTAATGTGATAATAATGTCTGTCAATTTGTTTTGTCCTTTCCCTTTGTAGCCCCAACAGGAAAATCTCCAGCACTGCTTTTGGAAGGTACAGTATGTCATGTATCAAGCGTAGATGTGTGTGTATGTCTATCTCCATGCATTCATTTGTGTGTATGTATTTGTCTTTAAGCACAAAAGGTCACTTGTGCATCGTGTTTATCCTTTATACAGCTGTAGCCACACATGTTTGCTCTATTTGTTGACAGAGGCACAGGTATACACAGAGTGAGCAATTACTGCTTCCTTATCACTGTTGCCCTACAGTTGGGCTTTAACATCCAGTTAATTATTACTAACTGGTTATTCAGAGAATCCACGATGTCTGGATGGAGTCTGTCTAATCTGGCTAAGTGAGCCTGCTCTAAGTTAAGAAACAGAGTTGAGCATTAGCTTGGCACGGATCAGCGACATTGTCACAGTCTGTACCAAGTGAAATGTTTTGTATCGGGGCTTTGTTTTATGTCCACCCACAGTAACTGAGTTATAGTGACAGAGTTAAAATGGCCTGTCAGACCTGATGTATGTTTTCAATATAAGGGTTGGCTCTCGCTCCCTTTTCCTTCTACTGTCCTCTATGTCTACTTGGATTACTGCTCCCGCTTTATTGCTGTCTTTATGTATTCTGCTGTTTCTCCCCTTTCTCTGTCTAAATTTTCATTTGTCCAGGTCATCGTTCATCCATAGGTTGCACAAAGCTCAACTGGACTGGTTTTTGTTCCAGAATAAGAGGATTAAAAAAAAAAAAAGTCCAGTTGAACTTTGAAAACAGCCCATGGATGCTTTCCTCTCCTCTCCTCACCACCTCTCTTCTCCTCTCTATGTTGTTTCCTAAGTTATTTCATCAGTGAAAGTGGTGGCAACTGTGCTCACATCTTGGCAGAAACATCACACTCGGTTGTTCGACACAGTGAGATGTATGCCTGCCCTTGTTCTATATTGTCTTTTCTGTGTTGCAGCAGTAGCACTGCAGGACACCACACACTGCCTTTTCCCTCTCAGACACACATTCAGAACCAGCTGGTTCTCACCTGCATCTGTTCTCAGCAGATACCACCTCTTCTTAAATGTGTGCATCTCTGCTGTGTCTCCTTGTATTTGAGCAGACAGCTTCTCCACAACAGCAACCTAAGCAGCAGTAACGGCAGTACAGAGGATCTATTCAGAGATAGCATCGACTCCTGCGACATCGACATCAATGAGAAGGTATGAATGGGTTTGTTTCTGGTAAGAGCATATATGCCTCTCACTTTGTATTTTCGGTGCTATGAGAAGTTGGGTCTGAGACGTCATCTGTGAATTCACAAAGTAAGATGTTCTTTCCAAATTTAAGGATTATTTGAAGACTTTAAATCTTCGAGTCACCAACTAGTTTCCATATAAAATGAAAAAGCCGCACTCTCAACTGTAGTTTTTGTATCGTTTTACTGGATAAGCATGATGCTTAGAGTGCGGCTTTTTCATTTTATATGTATTGTCCCAGTTGTCCGTACCCGAAGACTTTTTTTAGAAATCTGCTGGAGTTGAGCGCACTTCCTGAAAAAAAAAAAACAACAACTAGTTTCCAAAATACTAAAAAAAAATGTCTGTGTAGTCTCTGAGTGACAAGCATTTTCTAGTAATTTTGAACCTGACATAATTTGGATCATAGATTAGTAATGTGTTTGTGTTTCTTACAGGTAAGCTTTCTGGAAAAGAAGGTGGCAGAACTGGAGAGTGAGATTATTACAAATGGGGATCTCAAGTCTAAACTGAAACAGGAGAACACACAACTGGTGCACAGGTACAGTCAGAAATGAGGAACACAGATCACCTTCTTTAATTTCTCATTGCATTTTAAAACAGTAGCCTTAGTGTTACTGCTGTTCACTGAGTATCCTAGCCTGGCTGTGATACTGGACTGGAATGTTTACTGTGAATTACTGATCATGTCAGGGTTCATGAGTTGGAGGAGCAGCTGAAAGACCAGGAGACTCGGGCAGAACAGAATCTACAGGAGGAACTAAGGCGACACAGAGAAGCCTATAGTAAGATGGAGAGAGACAAGACCACACAAATAGAGCTGTTGACAAACCGGTGAGTGACAAACACTGTAACATTCAACACTTCCACCCACTCTATTCTTATTCTAAGGGTATTTTGAAACTTGGCACATTTTACTTAGAACTTCCTGTTTTAGTTGACTCTTGTTTTGTCTTACAATGATGGTAATTATTCCTAAGCTTGTATTGTTTTTGTTAAATTGCATTTTTTTTTTTTTTTTGTATCACTATTGTGTCTATTTAATATCTATTACTTGGCTATGTTGAAAATAAGTCCAAGTTAAAATAAAGGTTTAAGAGACAGAATGAATGAACTGTTTGATATGATTTTCAGATACATCAAATGCTAATTGGTTTTGTAGTGTCTTCCAAATTGTGAACACCTTTGACTTAAATCCCCTGGATATTTGAAATGTCAAGGAGGCCTATAAAAGGAAAATAAATGATTTAAGACTAAAAGCTAAACAGTTCTCAGAGATTTCTTTCTTTCTTAACTGACTGTGAAAATAAATAAATAAAAAGTCTCTTCTTGCATAAGAGTTTACTAAAATGCACGAGATTTTATGTTTTTAGAGTGAGGCAGCTGGAGGATGAGAACACTGAGGTGACTCTTAACATGTGTCGACTCAAGTCACAGACAGAGAAACTAGATGAGGTAAGATTTTTAATGTTCATGTTTTCATACGATATAATACACTTAATTGTTTCATTTGGGAAATTTGTTCTTGACTCCAGTGCTGTTACATATAGCTGTAATTTAATAATCAACACTGAGTGAAAAACACATGCAATAATAATAACAACAAATCTTCATCTTTTCACGCTTAACAGCTAATGCTCTTACGTGAAGCAAATTGCATTAATCTGTGTGTTGTTTACAGAGTTTTACTGTCCCAAAAAGCAGTATTTTTTGTTAATGTTCATATAATGATGAAAATGTGTGTGATGACAGTGTTCAAACAGGGTGTAGGTTGAACGGCAGGAAGAATAAACCATATATTTAAAGTACAAAGCAGTGTCATTACATCTAAACAGTGTGACCGGTAAGAGAAAAACAGAATTCTACTGTACGACGCTAATAAAAATAAATATGTATATGTATCATCAGGAGAAGCAAAGAATGACAGACAAGCTGGAGGACACTAGTCTGCGTCTGAAGGATGAGATGGACCTTTACAGGAAAATGATGGACAAACTGAGACAGAACAGACACCAGTTCCAAAAGGAGAAGGAAGCCATGCAGGAGGTAGGAGGGTTTATTAAAAACAGCTACAGTTGTTTTACTCCTCACTCACTGCAGTTAAATTGCTCGCTCGCTCACACACTGTCTTATAAAACGCCGCACTGGCCTTATGTAACATTGCTCTTTGCTCTTTCTCTTGTGTAGCTGATAGAGGATCTGCGTCGAGAGCTGGAACATTTGCAGCTCTTCAAGCTGGAGGCAGAAAAGCCCGGTCGCGGCCGCAGCTCTTCCTCCAGCCTGGCAGACTTCAACAGCAGGACGAGGGAGGTGGAGCTAGAGCATGAGGTCAAGAGGCTCAAGCAGGTACGGATGATTGGCTTCTTCATCCTGCAGGGTCGGTTCACAGCTGTACACATGTTACAGGGTAGTACGACTTATCAAACCACTGACACTGTTGCAACACCTTTTCTCAATAATTTTCTGGGAGAATTAGCTCCTAGTCATGGGTAAAACTGACACAAATATTCAAATATATTGCAAATTTAAGACAATAATTGCTACTTGGACTTGCTGTACTGCAGTTTGAAGATGAAATGGTATGAGATGCATGAAGATAGTAACACTCAGATTTAAATAAATACAGTTAGAGGTCAAATACTATACAAAAAGCATGATATATTGGCTAGCCATGTGTTTTTATGTAGCATGGATGTAATGCTGTTAATTGCTTGTTTTTTTCACAAGTAAAAATGATTTCACATGGTGTCAGTGTTTATTTATAAGTATTTTTAAGTGTCAGTCCGCTGCATAATTTTTCAATGTGATACCCTTGATAATACATGCGCATATGTTTAAGGACCAAATATTTTACTCAAAATAACCAATTAAAACCAGGTTCTGGACAGTCATCACATTCTTCCCTGAAATGTAAATGTTTCACTGCGGGCGACAGGTGATAGTAGATGGATTCATGTATGCTTGACGTAGCTAAATCATAATTTATGTGGGTTTGTTTATTGTTTATTTATTGTGATGCATTATTCCTTACGCACCTCCTGCTGTGTCTGTTTGCACATCAAAATGCTGACGTATTTTTCAGTGCAACATCAGAAAACAGAGGCTGATGTTTGCTTCTAGGTGTTTGCGTCCAAAGTTTGAAATGTTCTGCTTTCAGTCCTTGATAAGAGTGTTTGCAAAGTGTTTTTTTTCTGATGGGAGTAATTCAGGTAGACACTCCTTAAAGTTACGCAGAGGCTTGTGCCAACCTCATTTTAATGATTCAAGCTACACATTAAAGGCACTATGGTGTTCCAAGTTCCCAACCCAAAAGAAAATGTGATAGGGGCTGAAACTACCAACCCCAGAGGTCATAAATAATAAAGCTTAACCGTGACACCACATGGTTAGAGTTGCTGATTTGTTCAGTTTGTGTATGTGATTAAGAGTAAAGCTGTCGCCAGTGGCCAAATTTGTCACATAAAATGTGCAGGCAAGCCAAAAGGGAATACTTTAAATGATTTTACATCAACTCTGACTACAGATTTCAAAATATTAGCGTCTTATCCTGAACTTCTTTTTAGATTTTATAACACCTGTAGTTGGACAGAGTATATAAGTAAATGAGGGCAACAACCTGAACTTAGAGAGCACAGCCCAGGGGTAAAAACTGGTATCTTACTTTCTTATGCTTGCCTGTGCACTTCTGTAAATGTCTGTATGTGTGTCCAGCCACTTGTGTCCCAGGACTTTCTCCCCCCTGAATTCCAGCACCTGGTGTTATCTGGGGCTCGGCTCCGTCCCGGTCTGATGGTAAAATTGCTTCTATGACCTTTGACCTCCTGATTAACCACTAATCACAATGGAGTAGGGCGAACATGCCCAAGCTGAACTGGGGTCAGTGCTGCAATTCCCTTCGTTAATGTTCCTGATCATGGAAAAAGCAAACTGACCTCTTGTCAGCGCTCCGGGAACAACGTAATCATGGGGCTTTAACAACACACCAGACAGCACAGGGGAGCAGTTTGTTCTGTAACACGCATAACCCGTGTTATGTCCTGTAGGTGTTGGTGAAATAGATGTGCGCTGCTGTGGTTGTTGCTGGATGCGATGTCAACTACAGTGTGTGTATGGGCTGAGTGAGGCTTAAGTAGTGAACATTTTATAAAGGCATCATCACCCCTGATACTTTGTGTCATCTAGATGCTTATCCTTTTTCTCAATGTCTCTCTCTCTCTCTCTCTTCTTTTGTCTTCTACCCTCCCTGATTCTCGGTTATAGGAAAACCAGAAGCTTAAGGAGCAGAACGAAGAGCTGAATGGTCAGATCCTCAGCCTCAGTTTATATGAGGCCAAGAACCTGTTTGCCACACAGACCAAGGCCCAGTCATTGGCTGCTGAGATAGACAACGCCTCCAGAGACCAGGTACATGCAGGACACTGGTGCAGGGGCCTATAAATACCCACAATGCACTGCAGTTACATTCATAAATGCACTGTAGGTCATGTCACAGCATGACAGTGCTGCAGGTATTACATTATTATAAAGCCATACAGCCATAGCCAGTTATAGCTGATCTTTACCTATACGTATATCTGTAGAGCTCTGATATGAACTGCAAACTTGAGCTCAAATATTCTGAACTATTACTTATGTAACAAAACAAAAACTTGTCTAAACTGTAGGAAATTTAGCTTTGACTAAAAATATTACAACAACTACTACTATTAATACTACTTCTAATAATCTGGACATTGAATATTTTTATTTTAAAACAGACTGTATGAAAAAAAAAATAGGAACAAAATACAAAATTTTCCAAATTTAGGTAAGGTGCTTTGCACAAACACTGAAGCAGTTATTACAACAGGCTTAATGTTCTTAAAAAAATGAAGTTGTGCAAAAGGAAAGAAATCGTGTCTGCTTTGCTGGGGTAATTCATAAACTATTGTTGTAACTTGTTACTGGATACGTCTGTCTGAATTAGCTGGAATATATTTTGAAGACAAAGTTGTGTCTATTTTCACCTCCGCTAGGAGGTAATGTTTTCACCTGGGTTTGTTTATGTGTTTATTTGTTAGCAAGATAACTCAAAAAGTTATGAACGGATTTTTATGAAATTTTCAGGAAATGTTCGCTCTGAGACAAGGAAGAGCTGATTAAATTTTGGAGGTGATCCGGATCACCGTCT
>JAPSES010000104.1:10762975-10795944 GCA_029822895.1 Maxillicosta whitleyi
GTAACATAAGGCCCCGCCTACCCTGAAAGCTGATTGGCTAGTTTTGCTTATTGCTACCAATCAGCGCTTTCACTGGCTAGCGCTCGCTCGAACAGACACACATGCAGTCACACACAGGTTCCACGAACACACAGTCTCTCACACACTCACACAGTACAAAAAAAGCCAAACACCTCACATAGTCTAAACTCTGGGATATTTTATCTGACTCACGGACATCAGGGAGTCACCAGAAATATTAGGGACATGGGATGTCTGCTTTACCTTCTTTGTAATTCCATTTGCTTTGACGCTGTCCTTGGCGAACACTTTCATTTTTTCAAACACGTCTGCCACAGACATAAAATAGATTAAAAAACAAATGTGGGAGTAATATTGCGGGGTGTCAGGCACAATATATGGGGGAACTGTGGTGCTTGGTGGAGGTTTTCGCTCTCTGAGTGCTTTTCTAGTCTTAAGATTAAATTACTCTTCTAATAAGAAATAGATAAAGTCAAATTTTCTGAAACAAACAAAAAAACCTATTACAGAATAAAGATCCCACATGCAATATCAAAGAATTTGCTGATAAACATAAATAAGAAATACTGGAATATGCCACAGGATGATTGATTTTTTTGAAGGGTTAAATGAAGTTAATCTCATTTCATTTTATCTAATGATCTTTATTACAACTCTCTCTCTCTCTCTCTCTTCAGCTAATGGAAGCCTTGAAAGAGCAAGAAGAAATTAACTTACGCCTGCGACAATACATGGACAAAATCATCCTGTCAATCCTGGACCACAACCCCTCCATCTTGGAGATAAAGAACTAGCAGTGACTCAACTGGAATGAGAACTGACCCCATCGAGGTACTGAGGATCATTCCAGTTGTTTGACAAGAACCGGAAATCTGACTTGAGGAATATGTACAGGAAAGCGTAAAGAACCAAAGCCAGTCCTGGAAACTGGAATACATAAATGGATGTGCATCTCCCCCTGCTGTTTGTGGGGTGAAGATATCTTCTCTCACAGAGTGAAGTAGAAAACGATCTTGTGCTGATTTAAAGGGAGATTTATCTGCCAGTAATTGCTCACAGACTGTCATACTAATGCAGCTCCTCTGTGTGATCTATCCTCTGATGATCTGTTTTTACTCTCATTACTGTCTTTACTGTGAACTGTAACTACATCTCTGATCTCACATGACAAAGTGGTCACTTATTGCCAGGAATAATCTGAGCTTGAATTGACTTATCACACTGGACATATGTGTTTTGGCATAGCAACTGGAACAATTTATCAAATCTGATGTGGGTTCTACTGTATCTCTGTGTAATATTATTTGTAATATTCACAAGCAGTTTGGTGTGATAAGAAGAGGCATTTTTAGGAAAAAAAAATAAGGTGACAAGCAGTCTGTAAACCAGGCTTTCTAAGTGACAGACATGAAGGCAGACAAGTCTACTTTTGCCCGATCTGTAAACGGACAGTCTTTCCTCTACTGTCATTTATGTGAATTTTAAGGAAACTGTAGAAAATATTTGAAGAGGCACGTGTTAAAAGAGGACTCAGAGAAGTGGAAGAAGTGGCTGGACAAAGAAATGAAGTATAATTGTTACTTTGAGAGAAGCAGGTTTAAAGCCAGAACAGGAAGTAAAACACTTCTTGTGAAACGTTGGACTGTGTAGGAAAGTAAGTGTGATGAGGGTTAATTGAAGGTGAATATTTTTGTTAATTCATGCGAATATGTCTTCCAGAAATCTTCCAAAAGTACTTGCTGTGTCAATCAGTTCAACAGTGAATAATTTTTTTCACTAAGATGTGGGCCTTAGACGGATAAGAAACAGATGAGTAGTGTCACTTTATGATGCAGAAGCTGCAACCAAGGAGTGTCTTAAAACTGAAACTTTCGGAAGCGCAGTGTGATCTTGAAAAGGCATGCTGTCGCTAACATAGGACAGTGATGTTGCACAGAAATGCATGACCTGAATGTACATGGTGTGTTGGAGTTATGGTCATTGGTGTGACTGGAAGGCATTTTAACATGGTTTACTAAATTGCTCTCATTGTCTCAGTGAAATCAACTCACTTACTGTATGTGAGCATGCACAGAAGACTCAAGTTTTGGTACTGAAAACTGGATTAGCAATCTCATTGTGGCCTACAAGTCACAGATTGTAGTAAATGGCCAGAGGGCTCTGAAACTCTTTTAATACTGTAAATAATATGAATGTACAACTTAATATTTCACTCTCATTGTGGCCAAAAAGGCTTTTCTGAGTTAAAATCTCTGTATTTGGGTAAGATGTGTTGTAATACACAGTATTCTTTACTGTAATAAAGACCTGGCATTTTGTTTTCAAAGGGGAAAATTACAATCTGCTGTATTATGAGATGATTCTAAACTTGAGTTTTGCTTCCTTGCACAAAAAAAAATGTTATGTTTCCTTCTGCATGGTTCACCATTTCTTCTGTCTGTGCCTTTTGATGATATTTTTCACGATGATGTTGCTATGGACTTACACAGTTTTTGAGGATACTTTCCAGTCTAGGTGTGTCATATTTTCTTGACTTGTAAATGTTGTAATTATATAGTGATAATTTGTATTCATGTGCCACTGTCCACTCTTTTTCAGATTGTTTCTATGAATAATATTTTATACAGTTTATCAAACAAACAATTTGTGATTGCTTAAGTAACCAACTAGAAAAATGGCAGAGCACAATGCAGCGTTGTGGTACACAGGCCAGGCTAGCATATTGTCAAAAATGATGTTTTGGGTTTTTTTTTAATCAGCTGGGAATGTTTTGTTGCATTTCTTAACTTTTGGTTATTAAAGCAAGTCCACTGTTTTTCAGTTTTCACTTCATGTTAAACTGGCTTTTTATATTGTTGTGAAATGTCTTCCTAACTTAAACTTAATGGTGAGCATTATGAGCAATATTTAACCTACTTGGCAGTCCCTGCAGATTTGTGTCTTGTTTTGCTCCACAGATCTTTTCACTCTATAGCTGCTTGTGCCATTTTAGAATAAATCATTAACAAAACATTAAACTGAGCTGTAAAATTTGTCAAAAACTCAGTTTTGTAGCTTTTAAGTAATTATTAGGGCTATGCACTGTGTTGTAGTCACTATTAATAGAACATGGCAATAAAAATGGCTTTGGCAGTAACTGTTTCAAAAAATGTCCTTTTCTTCTCATTTCAATCTAGGAATGTAATTTTTAGAATGTAGTCAATTATTTTATGACTTGTTTATACTCATCATCTCATCATGCCCTTGTAATGTAGGCTACATTCTGAGCTATAAGTAAAACATTTGATGTGAAAGTTGCTCATTTCGATTCAGCACATAGTTGACTCAGTGATATTATGTCTGGAGGGTTTAACAATGAGGATTTTAAAGTGAAAATCTGGGGTTGGATTTACTGCAATGGTTAACTCTCTTGGAGAATTGTGGTTATTAAAGCAAGGCCAATCCAAGGTTACCTTTTCATTGATGAAACAATGTTATAAGAACACATATTTTCTTTTGTTTGACTTTTACCAGCTGTTGATAAATGCCTACAGACAGTTAACAAGTTCAACAATTGTGTGTGTTGCAGAAATGCTTCATTTATTTGCCCTTTTAGTTCACATACTCTGTAAAAGCTTTTTATGGAGTTGAATATTTGGTCTAATTCAAACCAAAACACCACCAGTGTAAAAGCCGTGTGAAACCATGTGAAAACTGGTATGAAGACTCAGAGAGCCTCGGGCACAGATTTTTGTGCATTAAACAGGAAATAAGTCACTTGACTGCTCACTAAACGACCAAAAAACATTTTTAAACAATACTTTAATGCAGATTATACACGGTATGAATGGGCTGTACTATGTATTGTATGTATGTATGTACATTTATTTAAATATTGATGTTTTTGAAATAGAATTGAAAATTACTCCATTGTCCAGTGGGTTATGTTATTTTTTATATTTTTCATATTTAGTTTACTGCTTCCATAGTTATCTGTCTAATAAACTGTTGATGAAGTGTTTTGTGTTTTTTTTTGTTTTTGTTTGTGTGTTTTTGTTTTTGTTTTGTTTTTTTTTGGGGGGGGGGGGGGATTTGCAACCCCCACATAATCTATGGACAAAAAGCCAATCTCCTCTAGCAATCAACATCTACATAATCCTTAATGGGTTTTTTTGTTTTTAATTTTATTATTATTATTTTTTTAATTATCTCAATTATGTAAGCATAAGCATAGTAAGTTGTATTGTTATTTTTTTCTTTTTTTCCCCCAATTTTTATTTTATTAATTTATTTATTTTACCTTCTAACCACTCGCCTTATTTTATATAATATGCAAATATTCTATTGATTCTATGCATGTGCCGTCCGTACTCTGTCGCCACCTAGCGGTCGGTGGTTACATTGCGGCCGGTGGACTGGTGGTGCGTGAACATCTGCTGCGTGATTTGGACTACGACACAGGTACGGTATTAATAAAAACCCATACACTCCTGTTGTAAGACACACATATGTAAATTACTTGAGGCGTTTAATCACCTGAATGTAGCTGTTGTAGTTCTGTGGATGGTTGTTTTTACTACTTTATTAAAAAAGAGTCTGGATATGAGCTGCAGCTGTCCATCACACTACCGGCTAATGGGGGCGTGTTAGCTAGCAACAACAGTTAGCTATCCACTCAGAAACATGTCCTGCAGTTTTACATACTTATATATCCTGCTGAAACTCTACGTTCTGTTCTATCTGTTTCAAGAGACATGTATTTAACAAGAAAGAGAGAGGTCAACAAGAAATAATAAAAAAAAAAATCTGTCTCAAATTGGTAACTGAAAAGCCCTTTTAGGATTAGTTGGTGAAGAATGTCGACAATTAACCATCGTGTGGGCATAAAACAACAAAGAACACAGAACTAGGCCTACCCTAGAAAAAACAGTCGCATTCACTACTGTGATGTGTAGCAAAAATGGACTGGTATGTGAAGTTTTTCCCTTCAATGGACTATACAGGTGAATACCCTCAGTGGCATTAAATAAAAAGTTGTGTACTGTATTTTCGGTTTAATTTTCCAGTATAGTAAAGTAAAACCACAATGACTTGTCCATTAGAATTTAGCCAGATGTGATCCAAATTAGCTAAGGAGCCTTTAAAATAATACATAAAGTTTTACTAAAAAGCTCATTTTGGAGCCAAAAAATACCCATAATATGTATGTACCTTAAAAATAGTGACTGAAGAAGAGCTCTTTAAGATTAGTTGTTAAAGAACATTTCCTGAATAGCTCAAAGTTTTGTGTATTTACAGAACAAAACTAGTAAAAAATGGTCACACTTACCGTGAGAATTTTATTTTATTTTTTTGTCATGGACGATACAAACAACACTCTGTTATACCCTAGAAAGTATCTACTTTTACTACCACTAATATTTTTGCAGTCATTTGGAGTATAGTATAGACTTTTACAACTGCATAGCATCAGAATGACTTGTGACAATAATTACAAAAGTAAATGCAATTAATTCCCTTTTGTTTTTAATAAAGCCTCAGGGAGACACTTGAAAGGTACCCAACAGCAGGTTTCACATCCTTGGCACATCCAACCACTTTTGATGGTTTTTTATATATTTTAGTCACATACAAATCACACACTGTAACCTGTGTTTTCCTCATTACCATCCTCACTTATGAAAGCAATAAACAATACCACACCTAAATTCTACTCCAAAAATATTGGTAGTAGATAGTGCATTAGAAATATTTGGGTTAAAGTAAGCAACAGTCATCATAGATGTGGCAAAATGAGTCGCATATGTGGATTGGAAATGCTGTTTTCATTTTTTTTTTTTTTTCATCTACATCAAACTTTCCAATTTTACAGGAAAAGCAATGCCTCAAACTGGGACAAACCTTGTTTGTAGCAAGGGAGGATTACTTCGCAACACCTGTAAAGACTACAGTCTCAGTGATCAGGTCCTGGATACAGACTCGGCTGATAACACAGTCAGTGTGAGGACTCCATCTGGCACTCATAATGGCACCAAACCACCACGCATGGTCAACGGTTACATAAAACATGAGTTTAGTGGCAAGACTACCAAAGTATCACCCGCATGGACTCACAAGAAACATGAAAACAGGATTTCATCTGCTCCTAACAAGTCAGCAGCTGCTGGAATCAGTGGCGTGGGTCTTGGATCCAGGGCCTCAGTAAATGGAGCTGCCAGACCTGACAGTGGTTTGTGTGCTGACCAGGTTTCAATAGAGTCCAGTCAAACAGCTGCAAAGAAGACCCAGAAAAAAAAGAAAATCTGCAGATACAAGAAGAGGTTTGTTAACCCACTGTCAAAATGATTCACCAGTTTTTTGTCAAGTCTCCTCCATGTGACAGGATTATGTCTTGTGCACATTAGGGTGAAACTGAGATGTATCAGTTCTTTCAGGTAGTTTTTTGGTGTAGAGTATATATAGTGGCTGTTTTCTCATTTAAACTGCAGATAGTATGGTGTGTGTAAGTAGAACTCTTCTTGTATTATGTTTTAATGGAACTGCCAATTCAGGCTGACAACTAACTTAACAGATGTATGACCAAGTTCAATATTTCATCAGTATTTAATAATTATGTCACTTAATAAAATCACTTTAATAACTTTTCTTCAAAATAGAAAATTACAAATCAGCTTTGTCACATAATCATCTGTCATTTTTTTGTAGAAACAGTAAGAAGACCTCTCCTCCACTCTCATCAATGCCACCTCAACTGGAGGAAGACTGGGAAAATGACCTTCAAGAGGTCACTCTCACTGGCATGGAAAATATGGGTTTTGGGATTTCACCCTACGGTAGGAATGTTTATACACATATAAATATTGAAACATTCTCTGTAGACCCATTAGTCACAGTATTATGTCCTTTGACAGGAGAAGTGTTAATAATACTGATAATTTCAGTACAATGGTGTTTTTCACTGGGTTGGATGTATTAAGCAGCAAGTGAACATTAGTCCTCAAAGCTGATGTGTTGGAAGCAGCAAAATGAGCAACATGAGGAAGTGATGACTTTGACCAGGTCCATACTGAAACGGTGATGACTGGGTCAGAGCATCTCCACAACAGCAGGTCTTGTTCGGTGTTCCTGTTCTCCATGGGTAGTGGTCACTTTACTGCACATTATCGGCATTTGCTTTTCACACTTTGTGTTCATTTAAGTGACAGTGCTTGAGCAACTAAAGGCGTAACATATGAGAGAGTCAAAAAGGTCTCAGACAAATGTAATAAGTTTATTTATCAATAAGCTGCATTGACTGTAAATACTTTTGCTATCTGTGTTTCTATCAGTAGATTCCTTCTTTGTAGAACTGCTGGGGCCATTTTAGACATTTATCTGAGAACTTTTTGACTCCCTTGTATTATATCTAATCAAATATTGACCTGAAACTTCCTAAAATTTTCACCAGAGTGTTTAGAATAAAGAGTCCTGACACTATGCCAAAGAATAGCTTTGTTTGTTATTCTTTGGTGTTTTTGTCTTTAGTAAGTTCAGTGTTTATTGATCAGACTGAACTGTGACAGTTCTGACCTTGTTTGGATGGTTCTAAATGGATCTTTAGTGCCGTTTAATGTATTGACAACACAGAAAACAGAGGTGATTTGTTGTTTTACTGTGGCCGTTTTCAGTCTAAAAACAGAGCTAAGCTAACAGAGCTATAATGTAAACTATCAGCTGATGCTCTATTCCTTGGAATTGTTAGTTAGTCAATCGTTAGTCTGTTTCCGTATTGGTTCTACGACGTCATCCTGTGAAATGAATGCATCACACATCATGTCCACATTTTGGTTCAGAAGAAAATATGGTTATATTTCACCAGTAAAGATGACACAAGGGCTATTTGCAACAGTTGCAGAGCTTCGATTATGACAAAGAAGAGAAATGTACCATCTGTGATTGGCTGCTTAGTGAACGTGGTGGTGACTCCAGAAGGGGAGCGTACAGCGAGGTTTCCTCTGTCTCATCTAGCAACATTAAACTCCTCCAGGTTCTATTGATGTTAGCACCATTTCACTATGCCAACCTGCTTTCGCTTTTGTTTACGAATAATATCCATGTCCTATAATTACATTTTGATGATGACGAGGCCCAGAGGCTGCAGCAGGCAGCTTTCAATGTTCTATAACTACTCATTTCATAACCCTTTCTAAGTTTTGTTCAAATTAAATGTAAAATGTTAGTGCATAATTGACATTAAAGAGTGAATGCACACAAAGCCATTTATACTATTGTTTAATCTCTAACCCATTGATAATCATTAGGGAGTCGTGTGATTTCCACAATGGAACCAGAATCACAAAATTCTTATCAATGTCCATCCCTAATGAAGATTATAAGACACTTTTATTTTGAACAACTACCAAGATAATTGGGTATATGTTTCTTAAGAAAACTTGAAGATACCATAATAAAAATGTGTGTAAACAATGAGCTTTATGCTATATTCATTAGAGGTGTTCCAATACTTCAATAATTAGATTCATCGTGATGCGACACGTGACAATTTGATAGCAGGTCATAAATGTTCGAAAAACGATTATTTTTCATTATTACTAAATGACAGGAACGCAACCGTGGCACATGACAGGAAAATAAAAGTGGTGCATGCCACCCAGACACCTTAAAGAACGGACCAACTAACTGTTTGGCTACAGTCACATCATCAGATTCACCCAACAGCTTTAAAAGCTAACGTTTGGAAGCAGGGGTGTGGTGCTCTGATGAGGACGTCGGAGCCCAGATACAAACTTCTGAACCGAAAGTATTTTTACCAGAAAGCATTTCGTGAAATGCACAATGAGACCAAAACCAAAGTAGTGGAATCTCTGAGGTAAGTATGTGTAGGATAACTCTAACATGTGATGCACGCTTTGATTGCGGATAGAGAAATATTTAGTTTGTTGTGGGGTTTATGCTGCTCATCGAGACTTTTGTTTGGATATCATTCATTATAACTGCGTTTGTGTTGGTTTCGATTGAATAAGCAGTTTTCCACAGAAGTGTGTGTGTGTGTGTGTGTGTGTGTGTGTGTGTGTGTGAGAGAGAGAGAGATCCTGGGGAGCTTTTGAGGGGCCAGAAAAACTAAGTAAGCATTTATTTATTTTTGATTAGACTCGTACAGACATCTGTAAAAACCACTTTCGATTGAATTAAGTCGTGTTTATTTCTAAAGGCACTTTATTTGTTTTCCTAAAAAAAAAAAAAAATGTGGACTTCATTCCACAAAAGTAGTTTTTGTACTGTTGCTAGGTATATAGATTTGAAAAGTATGGCTTTTGATACAACAAATGTTTTACAGGTAACTGGAAATCTTTATTTGTGAATAAGAGCAGCTTTTTCTGTACATGCCACTGCTACCTTTCTCCTGTTGGTTCTTTAGTGGAAAATGTGTTGGATCATTCAGTGGTTTGACACAAATAAAAGATAACGAAGGCAAATTAGTTTGATTACTTGAATTTATAGATACTGACAAATATACCTCAATTACAAGAATAAAGTATCCACAGAGGGAGAAAAAAATCCTGAATGGGGAAAAAAGATGTATTGAATAATAATTTTATCATGATAATCGTTGATTAATCAAATCGTAGCACTTTGAATTGTAATTAAATTGAATTGTGAGGTGCCTTAGATGACGCTATTATTCATGAGCGCTGCAGTCTGTGGACACATAGTCCTGATTCAGTTGTGGTTTTGTTGCTTTAAGTATTGTTCTGATATACAACTTCTCCCTGCTGTGTAGAGTTTATAATATTAGCAGTACATACAACCCCTTTATTATATTTGGCCAACAGTACCTTCATAGTGTTACTTAATTAAGATATCCTAATACAGAATGACATTTATTTAAATCAAAATCTCAGAGATTGTTAAATGATGTAAAACGTCTGGACACGTCTTCCACTGCTTGTGTTATTTGTCTCTTCCAGGCCCAGAGGATGTCCTTGACTTTGATTTGCGGGATTTGACACTGAAGCAAACAGATACAGTTCCTCCACCAGTGACAGTCAATTACCACCCAACCATACACCACCCACGCCCTTTCAAATGGTGCACGTACAGGTGTCCCTCAGAGCCTGGCCAGTTCTTAGACGCTGAAGAATGAGCCAGACGTTCACTGTTGTGTTCCAGAAACGGTAGAAATCACAGTTCAACCAATGTGTTCTTATGTGTATGTAGGATGCTGGATTATTAGTGTTTGTATTTAGTGTATTTGTTTAGCAAAACACCAGCATCTGTTTCATCTAAAATGTTAGGAATTCATTCTAAAATATCATTTGGGTTTAGAAAAACTCTGAATTCATTTCAATTCTCACTCATGTAGGTGAATTATGGGGTGGAAACTAGGTTACATTTGTTTTTTTAAGATAGTTTTTATTTATGAATTTTACATTCAGGTTTTATATTTCTTTTAGTTTGACATAAATTTGTTAAGCGTTTGATCATGAGACATGATTATAGTTATACTTGCTGTTCTGCTGCTCCAGCGACTGTTAGTATTGACAATTGTCACACATTAACTGTTCGTACATTTCATATCATTTGTCTCTAGAATTTCACAAATAGTTTTTATCTGTGTGTTTTATGTTTTAAAATAGTTGAAATGTTGCCGCGATAAGTTGCTCTTTGATTAACTTCAACTTCACAACAGCAATTTGAAGTAATGCTTTTAGGTTGACACACACAGCACAGTCAAATTTAACAAAAAAAATTATTTACAATAATGTTGAAAAACTAATTTACCTGTTCACATCTTCATTTCATGTTTTCAAGCACAATAAATCAGATTTTCATGTCACTTTCTTTTCATTTCCTTCTTGTCATCAAAATGTGCAGGTTTTTTAAATTGTTTTTTCATTTATTTATTTTACATCAGTCACTGTTTACATGACAAAGACGTTCTTCTGTGGTTTGTAATCTTTTCTACCATACTGACTAATGGATTCGCTCATATTGTATATTTTCAGTCTAACTTTACTCTTTTCCACCAACATGGAAGTGGTACCATTGCCTCTGTACCTAATTCTGAAGCATTTGAAGTGTTTCAATCCCAAATTAACATCTTGAAATGTGATTTTCTCTCTTGCTAATGGTAGAAACTCAGTTAGAATCCACTCAAAACCTGTAATGGTCAACTGGGTCTTCAGTAGGGTTTTTCCATGACTCATTGCTGTATTTTATTACAGATTAATTTGCGCATTTCAGAACTTGTTAACATTTTTTTCAGACTTTCAGTTACACAGAACAAGACTTGAAGGACTTTTTCATTACTGCTGAATTTCTGTCATTTAATATTCACTGAAGTATAGACATCTGTTATAACAATGAGTGAAAATGTATAGTATCATAGTTTTTCCTTGTGTTATACCTAAACATTTCTACCTATTAATACTGCGCCCCCCCCCCATGTTAAATTGACGCCAGTAGTTTAGTTTTTGTGACTTGATCTACAGTTGCAGAAAAAATGATTAGACCATTAATAGTCATAAAAAACAATGGTTATGCAATCAAGTACTAACTGCTGTGTGTATTGTGTGAATAAAACAGACAGAAAAGAAAACATGGAATGCCTAAAAGTTGTCAGTTGTCAGTACAATGACATAGATATTGATGTAAGAACTGAAGTGATTTTGGTTATTATCAAGAAAACATGGAAAATGGATAGATATCAGCTCTGAAATTAAACTATCAGCTATTTTTTTGTTGTTATCTTTATATTTGTCCAAACAAATGTACCTTTAGTTGTACCAGGGATTAAAATGAACAAGAAATTGAACAAAACAAGGGGTGGTCTAATATTTTTTTCCTTACCTATATACAAGTGACTCATTTGCATTAGCCATTTTTTGCTTTTAACCTTTCCTGTACAATGTGATAACTACTATAAGTTTTATCAATCTATGGTTTGTAAATTCCCAATATTTTAAAACTAAACTACACCAAAATGAAGTAAAGTTCCAAGAATCCTGAACAGACCTGGTTCAAGGAGCAGAGGTATTTTGGAAATGGTCTAACAATGTTCATAGTGAAGATAAATGTTTAAAGCAATGACAGCTTTTGGCCACTAGGTGGTAGAGTTGGTGTAACATTGTGTTCTGTCCAAGTTCCATTCGCGCACCTTTGGGAGTTCAGTGGGTTCATTCCCAAGGACTTGGAAGACACATGCATTTACTGTTTCACTCAGAATGCGACTGTAGATGGAGTTGTGAGCTGCTGCTGCTAGTGAGAAAATTAATGTCATCCAATAATACTAAATCATTCATGTCCACAGACACCGTGTCAATAATAGATTGAGGTCATAATCTCTAGTGAAATTCAACAGCCTTATGTTCTGATGAGACTTTGTTGTTGAATTTGAAGCAGGGCTCTGGGCTTTTCTCAACCAGAGGATGCAACATCACAATTACAGAGATGAAGTTGCTTTTGAAGTTTTTAAGCCTCGTGTTAGATTTCAATTGTTGATTTTAAGGATGAAGGCGACTCTGGGGGATAGATGACAGAGAAGGATGTGTGTGGGGTTTTTTTTTTTTTTTTTTTTACATTTTTTTTTTTAAGTACATTGACTTGTGTGAGGCATTAGGGATCTGCCTGTTTGATCTCATCTGCACATTCCATATTAGGTATCACTATGATTTTGAATAGTCTTATCTATTAAACATATAATTAAAAGATGTGCTGCTTTGGCACTGGTGTGGCTGCCTTTCCATCTGTGATCTCACTGAGTATACTCAGATTTCAACACAAAATTAAATTATTACTACGTAATATAATATGACGTACTTCATTGTCTGCTTAGGGAAATAAGTCTTGGAGAAGAGGGATGCATTCCATAATAATTATTATTTAACACGCAAAAATGCACCTTGCAGCCATGCCAGTCATAAGTACATACATAGATACTCCCAATGAATTGTAGATAAAGCAACTCTTGCACACATCTCATAATCCAAACATGTAACTCATATAAGGTTATTATGTAAGATTATTGCACTGGCCCGACAACCTCAAGCAACTGTTTGGTAGAGGGTTATGTGTTTTATTGATTTTTGTTTTATAAAGTGTTGGGCATTTCTTTTTAGTTAATACAGTTTTGTGTTGGTGTTATTGTAAATGTTGGTACCAGGAGTTTTCTTGCTATATCAAATATATATTCATTAAAAGTGATTATGTCCTTGTGTACCGGTAATTTGTAACAGTATCAGACTTGAAAACAAAAATATTGAGGTATTAATACTCTTTTAAGGGTTCATAGACAGTCAGTTGAGAACGATGTAATGAAGATTGAATGAGGAGTCCACTGTGTGTTGTTGGTTAGCCCATCACAGTAAAGTAGACTTATAACAATAAAGAAATGAGAATAGAAAGAAAGAATAAGAAAAAAAAAACTTGCAAGACAAATTTATTTCTAGAGCACCATTCATAGACAAAGTAATTCAATGTGCTTTACAAAGGAGTAGAAACACGTAAAAATACATAGGATAATAGCAGAAAAAAAAAAACATTAAACAAAAGGAAAGAGCAGAAAAGTACTGAGTGAGTGTGAAAGTGGACACATGTTGCCCACTGCGTACTGGGATAGGATCCAGACTGGGATAACTTTCTTAGAAAATGGATAGATGGCTGGATCTGAATGTTAAGTCTAGCCTTTGTTTGTCTTTATCTGTTTGAAGCATTTACTTTCAGGAAGCTGACCCGTACTGAATGTCATACTTAATTTAGCCTGGTGGTGATCATTCTTTGCAAACTTGGCACATGCTGAAGTGAAACTCCACTCCAAAGCAGAATTCCCATATGCTATTTGTTTGATCTTAGACGATTTAATAAATATTTGTGAGCGTGGTTAACTTTTGCCCAAATCCACAAACCAGAAAACCTAGAATCGAATTTGTCATATCATTTTGAGATCAAGGCTTTAACTGCTTCTTTGACAGGCACTGTTGCATTTCACTGTTTTCATTTTTATGTGGCTGCTTTTATTTAGAAATATGCCCTGAAATGTGCTAGTTTCCTTATTTTGTCCCCATCTGCCCTATCTGTAAGCCACATCTGTTATTCATTGTCACTGCTGCAGCTTTGCCACTAGTAGACACCAATTTTGTTAGAGGGCTATTTTATCCTCACGAATCTTAACCTTTAGAAACGTTTCAAAATATGAAATGGATAATTTTGAGGAGGGATTTTGACCTTATCCCTGCAGTGGTAGAAGGCCCTGTTGCAGTGCTGTGTCTATGTTATGAAATTGCGTGTCAGATGCATGTTGTAATCTTAGTGAGTGATTAATGCTCCTTCATGTCCCAACGGACTTTTTCACCACATCCTGTGTTTGGACAAAGGCACAGACATGTTGGAGGTTTGTACTGACCAGCCCTGCTGTGCCCTCCTACATCTACTCTGTAATGACTAACTCTTTTCAGTCTTTGTAGCTGATTTTTAATTGACGAAAGTGTCAGTTTTGCATTAGAATTGGCTGTATGCTTTGGAATCTATGTGATGGTCTCAATCTGAATCTGAATGGCATCCAGATTAGTCGGAAGTTGCATTTCTCAGTTCTCAGATGCTGCTGAGACATCGGCTGCAGGCCTTTACTGCAGTGTTTCACAGATGTGAATCACCACCAGTTATTTCATCTGCTTCCAGTGTGACCAGTCATTTAGCATTCAGCATCTTTATTAATCTGGCAACATAATGGTTTGTTATTCTGGCACAGGAAAAGAGACAGGAGGAGGCAGAGAGGAGGATTGTGGTCAGTTTAACCTCCTGCAGTAAACTAAAACCAACACGTTGCAGGAGTAGATGGACATTTGTCATGGTAATGCCATTTCTGTCTAACTGTGCGGTCCTCCATCAATAATCCCTGCTGTGGACCATGTGGAAGCTACAGTTGAATGTCTGGTCCAACTAGAGGTACAGGCCCTAAATTGAGGCCCATATAAAGACAACACAGATTCCTCTGACACTGAAATTGGCTCAGACAAGACCCAACATTTGTTTTTATGATGTCAGTGCAAAGAAGATATCAGTATTTATTGACGTGTTAATATTCACACTGTGTTGGCTGTTTCCCTAAAGACAATGAACTGATAGCAATAAAAATATTGCTAAATATATTTACTTAACTCTTTTTTTTTTTTTTTTTTTTTTTTACATGAAACTTCACATACTCCTGATAGAAATGTAGCCTCACCAAATAAAATCAAAACACCAGTCCATAATCAGTTACTGTGTAGCTCATAAATAGGTTAATTCACTTAAGTACTGTATTTAGGAACAAATGCCTGGTATTTCTTCTTTATGTTACCTCATGCTTATTGTCATATACCATATCATAACCCCCAGTTCCATAAAAGGTGGGACACTGTGTAAAATGTAAATGAAAACAGAATGCTGTGATTTACACAACTCACAACCATATTTTATTCAGAATAGAACATAAAAGCATATCAAATGTTTGAAATAAGATGCAAATGCAAGACAAAAAAAGTGGTCATTTTAATTTGTTGGCTACAACAAGCAGGCACAGCATTATATTTACTACTGTGTAGCATCCCCTCTTTATTAACAACAGGCTGTAAACATCTGGGAGAGGCCAGTTACTGCAGTTTTTGGAGACAAATATTGTCTCATTCTTATCTGATATAGGATTCTAGCTTCTCAGCAGTTATGGGTCTTCTTGTGTTTTTTATTTTGTGATTTTCCAAATGTTCCAAATTTGTGTCTCCACAATTTTGCATGGAGGACTATTATCCTTGAATTCTTCTACAGTTTGTAGATGTGTTTTTTCTAGTGAACCTCTACCCGTCTTTACATCGGAGACATTCTGTAAGATGCTGTTTTTATGCTTAGTCATGTCACTGAGTTATTGCAGACTCACCTGAGTAACTGAAGAATGGTCCTCTGGCTGCTTCTGACCTGTAATTTTACTTTACTATTGGCACATGTTATACTTTTAAACATCTGATTTATGTTCTAAATTCTAGTGTGGATAAAATATGGACTCTGCATCAGATGGATAAGATAAGATAAGTTATAATAAGATAAGATTGATCCCATATTGGGGGAAATTCAAGAAACAAAGTGCATTTACAGCAGTCAGGATGCTTATTTATTATCTTTGATGAATCAATAACTACAGTTAATATATTGAAATGGGTTCTACTGTACTCTTCTTAGGTATGCTTAAAGTCTATATTTTCTTATCTGTAAAGGACTATTACACTAAGGCACTGCTACATTTATGTAACTAAAAGAATAAATTATTCCATTACACTTAATAATGTATAAGCCTTTGTCACGTCATGTTACTAATGCTGCTTTTCTGTCTTTTGTTTTTCTTGGCAGACATCCGTCCTTTAGTGACATGCCATTTGGACATGACAAAAAATATCTAGTGTTCTTTCTTGTCCTTGCAAATCAAAACCATGCATGTGTTTTTTCTGTCGTAGTATCCTGTCACTCTTTGATCCCGCCTTTAAATGACCTCCCGCAGAGCATAAAAATTATACACCCAGTTCAGACAGGCACCCTACTTCTCTATTCCTCCACTGTGACTCACCTCTAGTCATGGGATTTTTCCATGTCTCTCTTCAGTATGTCCGGTTATTTCCTTTGCCTTCTCTTGATTGATCTTTTAATGGTATGCTGGCAAGTACAGGAAGAGGCCTGTGGTTAGCTAACCACAGCCAGAGCTAACCTAAAACATAAATTGGCTGTTTTGGACAGTGAGGATTCCAGTAAATTATTACAACAATTACCTGCAGTCCACTTGTGTAAATTGGTAAAAGATGGAAATTACGAGAGCTACAGAAAATGTGTCCCATCCAGGATAGAATTATGTATGCTAGTATTTAATATAAATTTGGCAGCCTTAAATGTAATGACTTCTCAGCACTTAAAAACCCTTAAACCCCCTGTAAATGGGGGATAGATTTGGTGGCTTGTTTTAAGCTGTGAGGATGTGAACACATTAATTTTGCTGAGGTCTAATAAAGCCAGTTGTATCTTTCCCGGAGAAGAGCTCTATGGTTTCCTGTCATTGTGATTTGACCTAGTAGGAGGCTAGCCAGACTTAAGAGACCTGGGTGACAGACTGTAGACAGACAATTTTGATAGCCTGTGGAAATATCTGGCAGTATGCTACCCTTAAACCTACAATAGTCTGATGGCCAAATAAACTGTTTCCTAACTTGTAATGGAACAGCAGATCTTGCTCAATCCCCCTGACAGATCCTCCAACTAGGCCATATTGGCACCTACAAAACATCTCTAGGCCTTAAGTCAGATTTTTGGTGTTTACAGCCTGCAGCTTGGAGGAACTGTAGTTGAATTCTGGCATATTAGTGTTTTTTGGAGATGGTTCAGAAAGAAACAGTCGCCACATCTGGCGAGCAGAGGAAGCACAAAAACATTTTGCTGAGTCAGAGTGATTGGAATCAGAAGCCATTTGCCTTGAGTGAAATACTCACCATATGGTGAAGTTGCAACGCTGTATCACTGCAACAAGCCTGGCATTGGTAAGTTATCTTCCTGAGTGTCACTGTAATGCTATTCTTGGACATTCCTGTTGTAACATGATGGTTTTTATTAGCATACATTTGTGGAAATTGCTTTGACAGAAATTCCTCCTAACTTGCAAACTATTCCAGTACAGCTGCACTAAATGACAGCTCGGAGTGCATTAGAAACCTCTGAGCTGTCTCAGGATGTGACAAGAAATCATAAGCTCTAATATTTGACATTAAAGCACATTATTTCTACAGAAAGTAAGAAGGGAAAATGGAAATATTAGCTGACAGTAACACATTTTATACATAAGAGACAAGGTTATGCTATTCAAGAAGTCATCCAGATAGTTTGTTCTAGCCTGTGACTAGTTATCTGCTTCAGTTAGACCCACTCATGTTTTATACTGTTCCTGGCCTCTTCAGAAACATTGGTCACATAGCACATTTATAAAGTGCTATACAAAAGCACGGATAAAAATACAACAAATGATAAAACTAGTAAAAAAAATATTGGGTCAATAAAATCTCTGCCAAACATGTTAGATGCTGTTAAATGTTACTTCTGTTTATCTGCTTGTCTTTGCCTCTGGCTACCTTTCAGAAGAATTACACAAAGACTACTGTAAAAATGCTGATGGTCGTGTAGGCATGGGCCAGGAACCCCTTAAATATTGGAGCAGATCCATGAAGAGGGGCAGGCTAGAAATAATCTTTGTAAGTTTGACCTCCTTTAAACCTGACTAAACAGACATAATGAATAAAGACAAAATATAGCTGTGTGGGCTGAGTTGCAGGAAATGGACCCAGACTGTCACAAAGTGATCATAGGAGTTTATGCACAACTCTGAGCTAGTGGGGAGTCCATTCAAACAAACACAACTTGAACTTCAATCATGTACACCAATGAGCCAGAACATTATGAACACCGACAGAAGATGTAGTAATAATATTGATTATTTCATTATAATGGTAGTTTTCAGAGGGATGGATATGTTAGGCAGCAAGGGAACATTTAGTCACATTTAGATGATGTGCTAGAAGCAGCAAAATGAGCAACATAAGGAACTTTTTGTAACAATGATGACTGGGTCAGAGCATCTCCTCAACTGTAGGTTTTGTTGGATCCTGGTCTGCAGTGGTTAGTATTGACCAAAAATGGACTTCGGTAGGATGTCCCAATCTCAGGCTAATTGGTCATCTATTGGAAGTATACATCTCTACTTCAGGACTTCTGGGATTTGCTGCTAATTTGTAAGGGTCAGGGCTGTTTTTTGTGGAAAATGGGGAAATTACACATATTAGACGGGTGGTGATAATATTCTGCAACCCATACATGATAGATTAGTTGAGTTTAGGTTGTTTTTGTTTTGTTTTTTTTAGATTATTTTTGATGGGAACTAAGTAACCACTTCACTTTACACTGGGATTGAACAAAAAGATCTTGAGATGGTCTGATCCAGTGATTTTGATTGTCATGATTTGTACCATGTGAAGGCGTTCAGATCCATACTCTTACCCGTTTTGCTGTTTCCAAGACGTCAAATTCAAGTGTTTGATCTTTGGTTCTTTTGTGAGATCAGCTTTGATAATGAGCCAACCACTAGTACCGACCGTCAAATTAGAAATAAGAAATTTGTTACCATAGTAACAGCCATGGTTTGTGTTCAGTTAATATTGTGGTATGAGAAGAAAAGCCGATAACCGGCCTTGGTGGAGGTCTGTGTACTATGAGTGCACCTCCTTTTTGCTGTTGTTTAGTTTTTTTGTTTGTTTGTCTTTTACCTTCAATTAATGTCATACTCCAGATCTATGTTTAAGTGTTTTATATTTTCACATCAGAAAAGATATTTGTTATTTCATTTGACAGTCATATTGAACTAAATCTATTGAGTTCTACAGTTTTGTGAATTAATTTATGAATTTGTGAATTTACATTCCTTGGAGCCTAATTAACCTTTAATTTTCTGTTTTGTGTAAGTTCAGTATTTTACCAAACAGTCCTTGGGGGAGATCGTTTGGAGTTTTGGGTCGAAGGCAGTAGTTAAAGGGTTATTTATTTCCATGCAGGCATTATTTCATACCTGCAGTACTGTGCCAGGCCCAGACAGAGGCAGTGTTTATCAGCCATGCAGCTCCTGACCCTCTGGCCTGTTGGGATGCTGGGCTCGTAGCTCGACAGGCTGCTAAGCACCAGCCTGTGATGACCTGCTTGTCTGGCTGCTCTGCCTACCTGTCTGCCTCCTACTTGCCTGCCTATAACTGTCTTCCTACCTGTTTCGTAAGGTAGTGAGTGACTGACTCCTTCGTCTTGTCTTGCTACTTGCTGGTTGTCTCAGTGCTGCCTCACAGGACGTCTGCCATCCCCTTTCTTTCTTTCTTTTTTTTTTTTTGCATTTTCTCCTCACTGTCAGTCTTGCTGCAGTAGCTGCTTAGCTGTCAGTCTACTCTCCTCTCTGCTCATCTTTTGTCTATGTGCCTGGTTGCCTGTCTGGCTGTCTGGCTTCCCAGCCGAGGGATGTCTGGATAGGTGCTGGATAACAAGCACCCCGCAGACCCACCACTCACATACAAGAGCTGAGATGCGAAGGGAGGGTGAGAGAAAGGGGGGGGGGGGGTTGAGGAGGCTGTGACAGATGAAAGGAGAGACAAAAAAGAAGAAAAAGACGGAGGAGAGGAAGGCAACATGTAAGAGAGTAGTGCGGACAGAAATGATGAGAGGCAGGGGAGGGTTGAACACATGAAGATCGACATTCGTTAAAGAGGCACAGAGGAAATGAGGAAGGGATGATAAAGCAGACTATAGGGACTTCATGTGCACAATAATACATAGACAGCGGCAGACTGAGGAAACAACACAGTCTGTCTCTCACACCTTCTGGTACACATGCTCACCCACACAGCAGCCATCTAGTGTCAAACTCCTGAGGCTCTGCACACAGTTATCGTGATGCATCTGAATTACAGATGAGACCGTCTTGTGTAAAGTGCTGTAGTCCGAGTTACAACTTTACAACTCATTTGTATAATTTATAACTTTGACTGTAGTTAATCTCATCAGGTGACCTGGCCTTGAATCATCTCCCTCTGCAGAAAGCAGGGCCTCTGCTTTAATATTTACAGTTAACTTTTGCCTGAAGCAATACATGTATTCATTTATTCTTCAAATAGAGAATTGTGACATTAATTTCATGTAAGGATGAAACTATCACTGAGTTAATGAAGTATCATAGCCTAGTTGACAGTTAGCTATTGCAAATTGAAGACCCACAATGAATACATTAAAAGACTACCTGAATTATGATGAAGTACTTTTTTTTTTTTTGCTATGCAGGGTTTATGCATATTAGATACTATATCATTTCATTTATTTACAACCAGTCATTCCTTTTTTTTTTTTCTTTTTTTTTTACAGATTTTGTATTAATGAGAGGAGAGTTGGACTGCTATGTAAAATCTCCATCACTGGAGACTAGGTCTGGATGATGACGAATGGCCTAATTAATCTTAGTATTGTCCTCCTAGAATATGCCTGTGTCATCAGTGAAGAAAATCCACTAATGTTCAGACTTGGTCATTCAGTATGTCCAGGTTCAACTGGCCTTAAGTTTCAGACACATAATAGTGATGTAAGACTGCCCCCACAGGCTTATATTGGAGGCACTAGGCATGATGGGTAATCACTTTATCCACCTCTCCTCTCACACTGATGCATCCATCACTCTGGAACAGGGTCAATCTGGACTCATCAGACCACATGACCTTTTCCCATTGAAGCATTGTCCGCTTTTTATGCTTTCTGTCAAACTGGTAGTTTTTAATAATTCAGAAGCTACTCACTGCATCAGGTAGAGTTAAAGAATTTGTTGCAGGTGAATAATTAATAATTTACCAATGGAAGCATGTGAATTATTAACTTTATAAAGGTGGCAGGTTTTTTTCTGTCCATACTGTGATAGAATTTTCCTCACAATAAACACAAATGTTTGGTAAACTTTTAATATGTGTGTGTGTGTGTATTATATAAATAAGAATCTGAGATTTATCATAGTTATTAATATCAAATGATGTAAACATCTTTATAATAACAATATTTTTGAACATTACCCTTACTTGAATTATCTCAATAACTTGAATTATCTCATTAACTTAACATTTTCTTGGGGCCTGATGGGTTTGTCTCCTGACATGTTTGTGATAGAAAATAGAATTGTAATTGCTTAATTGAAAAACCACTCAACTGTTGAAAAACTGCAGACCCAGTTCCGTCCCTATGATCAAATGAACTACATCAGTCTACAAACAACAGGTGATATTTTCCTTTAAAGGTGGTGTCTGACTACAGAGCCACATTCCTTTGTCTTTCCATTCAGTATAGTGTGACAGCTTTGAGCATTAGATTACATGCTATTTGCTGAGCTTGTAATTCAGCATTTATGCTTGTATGTGGGGGCACATGTGTATGAGCATGAAAAATCTACGATGGAAGAGAACAGGAAGGTGATTTTTTTTTCAGCAGTTTTTCTCCATCTTTGATCAGTAGTTCAGCTCCCAGAATCCTCATTCTCCACATTGCTCTGAGAAGCGATAAGGGGAGTTGTAGCTAGCTAGCTTACGCCTCCCACACCCATATCTACAACACACACACACACACACACACACACACAGTTCCACTCTACACACTATCCATCTCCCAAGAATCTGCCCTTTTAAAGATGAATTACATTCACTTTCCTCTCTGTCTGCCTCTCCCCTTTTCCTATGTGCACACTCCTCCAGATAATCTACAATCTGAACATGCTAATACATGCGCACATTGAAGTCCAAGGTTCTTCAGGCACTCCTGTCATCCATTCAGAAAAACCCAACTTTTTTCCACTCTCATTCCCCCACGTCTGTCTCGGCCCATGTGTCGTCTTTCCATGCCTTTTGTAGCTGTGGTCAGTGGAGCCATCTTTGCAGCTGTATCCACAGTCATAACTAAGTTTCCGTAGGGGAAGGCCCATCTAACAGCACATAACAAAGGAATGTGACCCTACTGTCACAGCTGATAGAGATATCTGTGGCCTTGTGTGTTAATTTGCACCCAGCAGTAGCTGGCCAGGACCTCAGCTGTTTCCTTCTTTAATGGTGTCGGGTAAATTGTCAAATGAGACTTCTTGATATTCTGAGTGTGTTCACAGTGAGGCCTTCGGTGTAAGCAGAAGACATTTATCTGCAATCTGCATGACTCATGGTCCAAAATCAAATCATGGATGGCAGTGTTGAATACTGACCAGGGTGCTTTGGAAAATGAATCCTATGGAGATGAAAAGTGGCAGCTTTTATTTAGCGGTGACATGCAATATCTACATCTCAGTATATTTTGGCCATCTGTTGCACTGGGATTCTGCAAGGAGATGGTGGTGACGTGTTCTATATAAAGCTGCCAATTACAGCATACAGGTTAAAATCAGTGGCAGGGAGCACAGCACATGTTACTTTTGGAAAGTTATTTTAATCTCTATTTTATTGTATACATTAACTACATAATTAAATTGATGCTGAATGATATGATGTGATGAAATCTTGCTGCAAAGGAAATGTGAAGCCACTGTTACAAGCTTCCACAATCAGACACACACAGGCCACCTTTGACCCGACCTGATCAGTGATTGGTAATGACAGCTGTCAATCATATATTTAACTCTCCTATCTGTGTTAAGTTAAAATGGAAGCGTCATGGCATAGACTTTTCTGTACCTACTCCTTATCTGCAAGGAGTAAATACAGTCAATTATCTGCTCAGACCACTTACATTATGCTGAAATAAATTATAGAAGTTGTGATGCTAAAACAAAATCAAGCACTGCAGCTTTAGGTAATTATTTAAATGTTGTTGTTTTTTTAATAGCCGATAACATATGCGTAGCACTCACAACAACAAAAAAAGTACACCACCAGAAAATTGTCTTGAGACCATGTCACAGCACCTACCAGGTATTTTGAACCCTAATCATTCAAATCACTTTATTTTATATGGAAATCCTAAGATTTCTTGCTGACGCAGCAAAACATTATTTTTTAAAGTTTCACAGCCTTAGTAAAAAAATTTTAAAACATTAAAAACCTAAATAAATATCCACTGAAAGGACATTCCATAAAAATATGTCTCAAAAAATAGTTGTAGCATGCAGTTTTCACCCAAGACAATAATTCAGTGCAAATAAAGCAGAAACTTATATTTTCCTATGTCTCAGGAGGTTATGTATTCTAGCCTCTTTTCCTCTATTATATTTCTATGCAACAGGACAGTTTGGGGTTTCACAATATTGTTGGTAATGAAGAATTTAATGTGAAGTGAATTTGAGGTTTTGTAAAATGTAAAATGTTTTTTTTCCTCCAGTTTTCATGGTCAGTTGATTAACAGGAAAACAGTTGATCTATTAATCAATTTAGTAATATTGTTAGTCACTGCTTCATTTAGACTTTTTGTCTTTATAAATGGTCCTTTTATGATACATAAGGATATTCCCAACTCTCTAAAAGACTACTCTTGGCTCATCTACTTCTATTTTCTCCCGTTCATTCACAGTGAATAACTGAATTTCACAGAGTACATCACTTGCACATATGAAAAAGAAAAAATAAAACCTACATACTAATTAACCTAAACATATATGTGTCATGATCTGTCAAGGACCTCTCTTAAAATGACACATCGACGTAAAGCCGAGCCGTCTGCTGTTGAATTCCGCCACAGAGCGTGGACACAAAAATGGGCATCTGGTGGAATGGCACCTCTGTGCTCATGGTGGTGTAACCTGGCACCAACTGCAGAGAGATGGCAGCAGGATGGCAGCGTCACAGGCAGACAAACACAGCGAGCGGGCACTGTATCCAGGACGAGCAAGGTCGCCGGCAGGTTGATTGAGTGCTTGTAGGTGTGGGTGACCTCCTTCGCTTCCCCTCAGTGACAAAAGAGAGAGGAGGACAAGGGGAGGATAGGGAGGGGGCGAGAGAGGAGAGGAGGGAGTTGAGAGCTTGTATCGCTGCTGTCTGTCCCACTTTCTCTCTCCCCTCTGTTTCTTTCTCTCTCTGTCTGTCTCCCTGCGGTCACACTCACGGACTCGTTCCCTATTCCCATATAGTCATGCATCTACAACGTACCTCCATGAATTCTTATCAGGCCACAGCTTAATCCACCCTACTTCTTACTGTGCAGCACACATATCAAGTACCCAAACGCACTATACAAGCATCTTGGATTGTGACCATGTTTATTATATAGCCTCAAAATCAGTGTCCTACAATTACACAGCCTATGTTAAATTCATCTTTGTCCCACCTCTTTCTTTCTTTCTTTCTTTCTTTCTTCCACAGGCCTTTTTTATTGTACTTTTATTATACTCAGCTATGATCACTGTACCGCATTGATCACACTTAATCATTATGACAGTTGAACAGGTTGGTGAGTCAGCGGGGCAGGTGCATACATGTGTGTCATGGGGGGCCACCGCTAAAATGTAGCCAACAAGCTTTAAGCCTGGTCCTCATGTGTGAATGGAATAGCAGGGTTCGCTGATGATACAGCGCAGATTGAACGCCACAGTTTTATTGGTTTGCTTGCTTTTGTATTGAGATTTTTAGACCTGTTTCTCATTTGGCCCTTCGTACCTTCTTCCTCTTTCCTCGTTCTTCAAAAGTTCATTTCAGTTGCATCCGTCCTACAAATCTCACTCACCCTTTCTCCAGTCTTTTTTACCTTCAGGCTTTGGAACGAGTCTTTAAACTCCCACACTTACACCCCTTGCTGGCTGGCCTTCGTGCCGTGTGAGTTTGTTTTTCTTGTTTTATCCAATCATAAACCACAACCTCACTGTGCAGTTCCAGTGCAAATCAGTGTGTGTACGTGTATGCTGGGCTGCATCGTGCATCATCTACTGTAGGATTGTGGAACATTTCTTGCTCTTTGGCCTGGGTTGTGTAACATCTACAAACAGCCCTTTTTTTTTTAATTTACCCAGTGATTCAGGTTTTGACATCATGCTGAGTGGTAGAGGCCTCACAGGTCTAAAGCAGCAATGATGTACCTGCACCAGTGGGAGGCACCAATGCACCAAACCACTCCTAGTCAGCCACAAAGAAGAAGAAACAAGCCTCTGCCTGTTCTCTTGTATCAATTCCCTACTTAAATCTTCCTGTACAATAATTTCTGGTAATCACTTTTTATTTATTTGGATTTTGATTTTCCTTTAATGAGAGTTTTTAAAGAACTTTATGTAGGGTATAACATTTGCACACCATCATCTGCTTCATGACTTCAATAAAATCACCTCTGTGGCCCAATGTTTATCAGTCAGAGAGCACATACCTCCCTCAATGCCTTATTTTTTTTTCTTTTTCTTTGAGTTATTTGCATGCAGAGTTATGCACAAACTTGTGCATTTGTCACTTCTTGTTGTCTTTGTACAATGTGTATATTGATGGAAATGTTGACTTGAAATTCCACCTTCAAGGTTCTGCTGTCTTGTAATTCACCCCAAAATAACATACTTTGCACAAAAGGTATCCAGCTCAAACCTTTCTGGGCATTAAATGGAAAGATGCTCTCCCTCCAACATATGGCCAGTGGATCAGAGAGATTATGTGTCATATGAACCTAGAAACAATTAGATATACCATTAGGGGTTTGAACACAAAGTTCTACGCCATTTGGCAGCCATTTATCTGCTTTGTAGACAGCATGGAGGCCACCAACACATCTTTGAAACTCCAATATCTGTGGAACTTTTTTTTAATTTATCCATTTTCTTTTTTTCCCCTTTACTTATTTTATGTATGTTTGTGTGTGTGTGTGTGTGTGCGCGTGCATACATATATGTGCACATATATTTGAAGGGGGTTTATATATATATATTCCTTACCCTTCCACCAAGTTTCCTGAAAGTTGGTGCTGTAGTATTTGCATAGTTCACAGAGGTAAAAGAGGTAAAACCTGTTCTGTCTCTCTCTTCAATGTTACTTGCTTGTGGTAGTATAAGACTGTCGAATGAAAACTACCTATTATGATGCTTTACGTCTTCTTTCTGTAGTGATATTGAGGCTTCAGTTATGACAGGTTTGTTCATTTCTGTGTACCTGCATGAAGTGTATGTTCAGTCATGTTCAATACAGAATCATTACCTACCTGTGTTTCTCAGCTACATCCTGTCTCTTTTGCCTCCATACATATTAACAGACACAATATCCTCATTTCTAAGTTTTTTACTGTCTGTCATCTGGTCCTCTACATCTGGAAACCTGTACAACACTAGCTTTGAAAAACAGTCATGATAATGTCAGAAAACAGGCAGCTCCCTAATACAGCAGTAAAATGGTAGTAATACAGCAGTAATAACTCAACTCTCAACTCAACTCAACTTTATTTTTAAAGCACTTTAAAACAGCAAGCTGACACAAAGTGCTGTACATCACATAAAACACGCTCAATAAAAACAACAGAACAATAAGAAAATATTAAAAACAATAAAAGTTAAATAAGGCAATAATACAGCAGTAACACAGCAGTAATACGGCAGTAATACAGCAGTAAAATGGTAGTAATACAGCAGTAATAAGGCAGTAGCACAGCAGTAACACGGCAGTAAAACAGTAGTAATACTGCAGTAATACAGCAGTAAAATGGCAATAATAAGGCAATAATACAGCAATAACACAGCAGTAATACAAGAAGTAAAATGGCATTAATACAACAGTAAAATGGCAGTAATACAGCAGTAATACGACAGTAATACAGCAATAACAGAGCAGTAATGCAACAGTAAAATGGCAGTAATACAGCAGTAAAACGGTAGTAATACAGCAGTAATATCACAGTAATACAGTAGTAAAATGGCAGTGATACAGCAGTAATACAACAGTAAATTTGCAGTAATACAACAGTAAAATGTCAGTAAAACAGCAGTAATAATACAACAGTAATACAGCAGTAATACAGATTTTAAAAAAAACAGAAGAGTCATTGATTGCTGTCTCCATCTTCTTCCTGCACTCTGAAACTCACTGAAGTCCTCTTCTTCCATGTCGAAGTTGAAGCCAAGCTTATGTGCAGCAGCTGCATTTCCTTTTTGGACAGCCAGATTGATTACTTCATATGCATAAGCTACATCATATGCATTTCTTCATGTGTTTTTCATGATGAGGGAGTGTGAATGAGTTAAGTTTAAAACTAGTGTCTTCTTCGGTGCATCACAAATTCCACCTGTCTCTCTCACTTTTGCACTTCCTGCTAATAGCATCCCCTGGAGGCCGTTAGCCCATAAAAAATCTATAGGTTATCCACATTGTATTAGACACTGCAAGATTCAAAACATGAAAAAAAAAGCAATGGTTTATAATCCAGAAAATTTCTCACAGACATATTGCCTTGTTTTTTCTATTTATAGCTGCACTGCTTGATAGTTCAACATTTAATAATTCTAGTGATCTGACAGAACATGACACTTGTACTTCTACTCCTTGCCAGTGTTTTCTGATTGTACAAAATATACCATGTGACACTTCAATTCTGGCAAATCATAGTGACTCAACGCATGATTGACAGTTTTAAGTCGCAATTCAGATTCTATTACACGGGACCTGGATGTGATTCCACTCCTCTGTGTCTCCGCACAGTAGTGGTATCAGTTTTATGAACATGAAATGATGTGAGACTGTCTTTAGATTTGGACAAAGAGATGAGAGTCACTGATAGAAGGTGTCTGGGAGGTGTCTGTTTCCCCCATGAATTCAGCTCTTGCACCTTTAATGTTGCAATTTTGCTCAATAATTGTTATTTAAATACATCTGTAGTACACTTAAGAGTACAGGGATATCTGCCAACACACTAAAAGTATTTATAATGACATTTTAAAAAAGGAATATACTGTGATATACTTTATATCGTTACCATCTGTGCTTTATATTATCCCACAATATAAATTTTATTCCATCCACTGCCCAGCCCTGCCTTCTCCCCTTTCACACATCCACTAACACCTACTTCCAGGCTGGGTTTTCAGTGCTACGATAGGGATACATGCTTTGTCCGGAATCTAGCCTTCCGGATGTTTCTAACAGGTGCCCTTAGACACTGACCTGTATCTATGTCAGCTGAGACATGTGCCTGTGGTGATGTGTGTGTCCATGTGGGTGTGTGTGTTGGCAGTGACTCCTGCATCCTCTGGGGGGTCATCAAGGGCACTCACTGTAAACAGATCTTCGTGGGCATCAGATCCCCCAGTGGGAGCACGTGCTCTTTACCATTCTGTCATTTTCCCTTTCACACACACACACAGGCTGCACATAAACACTCCCACTCATGCATTCACACATATTCCTTATCTGTCAAGCACAACTTTCAGTCTCTCACTCTCTGCACACTCTGTCATACAGTGTCTCTCTACCCCTTTCTGCGGACTGTGGGGCCTCCTGGTTGCTTTACCGTTTCCAGGAAGCGGGTAAAACCAGTCTTGAGTTTCCCTCCCCTCCGTTCCAAGCTTCCAGGTGGAGAAAATAGACTCCGCTGTCACCCTTGTCCAAATGTGTCCCCACATCGGAGTGGAAAACAAACAGTGAACTGCCTGACAGGTCCAAGAGGGGCACAGGGGGGACATGAGAACCTGTGGACTGTTTGAACAGAGTCCAAGATGAGAATTGAAGGATTGTACTTCAAAGCATGTTCATTTGTCATTTCTTCCACCTATTGCCGGTTGCCAGATAAACAGGGCAATAAGTCTGCCACCATGACTGAAGCTCCCTCTTACCTCAGAGCCTGCTATTATACATCATTTTCAGCTTACCCTCATAAATACTCACCAAAACTCTTTGCCATAGCAGACCTTCGACTTCATAATAAACTGCTACAATCAATATAACCTCCCATGCTGAAAACTACTGTAAATTAAGCTGTTTTGATCCCTCTGAGTTAAATAATGTTCACTCATTTCTTAGAAACCAACATCAGTCATATGACAGCATTGTCTATTTTTCTCTTCCAAGTAGCAACTTCTGTGGTTGCCTGTTTCCACATCAGGCCACCACCCCTGTTAGCGCTACGTAATAAAGCTGGAATCCTGCCAGCATGTACAGGCTGCACTTAAATGATAGATTTTAGCAACAAACTGTGCATCTTAGCAGGATAAGTGTCATAATATAACCACACTGTGATTAAAATGTGTTATTTTTGAGGATTTACGACTTAAGAGCCACAGGTAAAACCCACCCTGTACTACTGCTACACTTGTCTTTGTGAAATTGTTTATGTTTATGCCACAGATGGTGCACAAGAGATAGAGATAGACACTTTTTGATAGATAGAAGTTTATAGGGGATATATTTAGACTCTCTGCCAGATAAAGAAAACAACAGATTCTACGAAAGTCCTCAACTTCTCACACAACAGCTTTCTACCACTTTGGCAGGTCTGTCAGTAAGCAGCATTTTGGCACGTCGCACTCATTTGTGTGATAGTTGTTTGCACAGTTTCAGGAAGGCTCGCTTTGCCAGGGGACCTGAAACAATAGGGCATGGTTTTCTCAGCTTGCAGCCTGTTGCTCAGTGTAGGCCCTCGCCTGCAAGAGCGAATAGGGGAACTCCGGACAACCTTACTTCTCCTCCTCCCCCTTCTCCTTCTTCTCCACCTCCTCCTCATTCTTATTCTCCTCCTCCTCCTCCTCCTCCCGCTCTCCCTCCTCTCTGATGACTCAGAGAAATGTGCTTGGCTCGGCTCCTGCTGCCAAAGCGCAAGGTCTGATGAAAACGGAGTGAAATCGACAGAAGATTCCTTTATAAGAATTTGGCTGGATTAGAGCCTTAAGCTTTTTCATATGTACAAAGTTCAATAAGTGCAATAAAAGAGAGACATCAGTTGAAGATAGACCAAATGGGTTCATGTTTCTTAACTTATTCATACATGTTTATGCGCTGCGCTGTTGTGCTGGAGCTTGTTGAAGGCAGACACTTGTTGCCAAACGCTGTTGCAAACTCTTTCAAAGCTACGGGTTCTTCAAAAAAAAAAAAAAAAGGAAAAGGTTTAAATAAGAGTGTTTTATGTATGAGGTCTGTTTTCAATATAATTATTGTTTAATTGCTTAAAATGAATGTCTTGACACAGTGATGTCTGTTGATCTGGAGTGTCTGTTTCTCTCCTTCTATGAAAACCACATTTAACTTAAAGAAACCATATATTAAAAAATATGTAACAATTTATTGCTGTTGAATCAAACATATGGAATTTGTTAGAATACTTTTCAAATGAAGTGTTGCTTTACTTTCCTGCTGTCACTGAAAATTATTTTTGATGCAAAATTTATTCAGGTCTTATGGATCAAAACTTAATTTTGCATGTAATTTTTTAATATTTTAATCATCTATTTCTGTAATTTCTTATTTCTGGATAATAATAATCTTGTGATTGCACTAATTTAGAAATTGATGAAAAAATAGCCTCTCCAACAAATAACTACAGTGTTTTATATAAACATTTTAAATGGCATAAAAGTAATTAAAAAAAAAAAAATTAATCATAAATGTAGTTAACACAATAATTCATTACAAAAACTGATAAATTAGAAGATTTTTTGATACAACAATAAATAAATTCTCCAATTTATTAAAAATGATCATTCCTTTAAAATTATATAAATTGTTAGGTTAAAAATACATTACAATATCCAACATAATGTCAAATAATAGGAAGAGCATTTCCACAGGTTAAATTATCTAAATTAATTATTGACTTTGTTCATTGAAACTAAAGACATTTATCACAGGTAAAATTATTCATAGTCAATTCCTCAGTTTTATCACTTTATATCCTAATAGTAATTTTCATAGAAGTTTTCAATTCACACTATGAAAAATTTTCTCTCCATTTGCTAAACGTGACAAAATGTACCATAAATGTAATAAGTTACCTTGGTGACATAATTACGTTTTATATCCAAATGGTCTAAGATCATCTTCAATGTAACATAGAATATTCTGCAGATATATTTTTGTGGCTACTGTTCATTTTGTTCTGCATCATGTGACGGGGATCTCTATCGGTCCTCTGTGCTCCTCAGTAAAAATAGACTCTGACTAAAGACAGCATGTTTATCAGTCATATTTATATGTCAATATAAAAATAACTGCATTTGATTATCACTATGTTTCGTGTTATATGAGTCTGGGCTGACAGCATATATGTTAAGTTAGTGTTATTATGACAATACATTTTTAGGATTTAATGTAAAACATGCAAATTAAAGTTTTCCCTTTTCTGTGTTATTTTTCTATTTTTACGTAAATACATTCCTTATTGAAAATCATATGAAAGATATTGGGTTTTTTTAAGCATCAAGTGTATAGTTTTTCTTATTTAAAATGTTATTTTACTGTTTTTAAGACTATGAGACTAGAAGAAAAATTGATAAAACTATGGAAAATTTTGTTTTTTTTATGTTGTAGCTGAATAAACATAAGGACTAAATCAAGAACTTTCCAAATCTATGAAAAGAAGAAGACAAAAGAAAAACATATATTTTACTCTTATTAAATAAAACTTATACATGCAGATATATGTGAAATAATTTCAGAGGAACGCTGTTTAATTCTAAATATTGAAGCATGTTTTTACTTGGATCTTACACTGTGGGATGTAAAATGATTGTGTAGTGAATCACAAATGAGTTTTCTGGGTTATTTTTCATTCTCGCTGCTTCATTGTTTGACCATTTGACTTTGTCGCTCAGTTTTTAGATGTTGCTGTGTTTAATCTTTTACTTTAAAATGGCAGCTTTGCTCTTTCTACCTCTTTCAACCTTCCAAACTGGTCTGAAGCAGCTCTGAGGCCTTGTTCCATCGATGGTGTGAGGGTTTGTGGACATGTGATGGCACGTGGCTTTAGCTCGTCTTTGTCTTAATGTTAGTTGAATTCTTTTAGTAATATTTGGCAGTGAATGAGAGGCTAAAAGCTTAAACGTTTGTTCTGCTACCACAGACCTTCACCTTGCTGCTGTCCCCAGCCATCATTTTAACTTCTTTCATTTTTTTTGGTTTTATTGCTTTTCTCTCTAGATCACAGGTGTCAAACATGTGGCCCGGGGGCCAAATCCGGCCCGCCAAAGGGTCCAATCCGGCCCTTGGGATAAATTTGTGTAATATAAAACTAGATATGATATTAACAACCATTTTAGTTCAGGTTCTACATTCAGATCAATTCAATCTCAAGTGATCAGTCTAATACTACCATAATAATCTATAAATATTCACAACTCCAAATTTTTCTCTTTGTAAATGTAAATATTTACATGTTTTTTCACTAAAACAAAGTATAATTTCACAAAAAATGTAAATAATCTCAACAAATTTGAACAACCTGAAATGTCTGAAAAGATGTAAGTGCAATTTTACCAAATATTCTGCTTG
>JAPSES010000104.1:10796044-10815847 GCA_029822895.1 Maxillicosta whitleyi
GCCTGCCACTGAGACTAGCATCAAACACCACCTCAGCTTTTTGCCCTTCAGCCTGTAACACACACACAGACACACACTGTACCATTACACACAGTCGCACAACCCTGAGGAGATATCTCAGACTTTCTCTTCCTCTCTTATTCACTCCAAAACACACTTCTATTCTAATCTTTTTTTTTTTTTATAATAGCATAAGGAACGCACAGAGACAAACAGAAACACATCAAACACACAGCTGCAGATATTTTATCTTCCATCTCCATCACATTCACTATATTGGTCCTGTTCATCTGTTGCAAAAACAATTGTGTACTGAATGTAGTGGTTATTTTATTGGACTGCACTAGGCTGGTTGATTCCAGGTGACCAACTTTACAGTGTAAGAAGCCATTTTTCACCTGAATGAAGAAAAAAACAAACATCTGTCTGGAGCAGTATAAATAAACAAACAAATAAATGAATACATAAATAAAAATTCAGTGGCAGATGTAAAAAATTTTACCTGTGTTGGCAAAGGGTTGGCAGGAAGATGTGTGGGAAGTAGAGGTAGTAGTGAAGTAGTATAATTAAATGGTCTTCTCTCTAAAATATATATATATAGGCCTATACATTTGTCTGTGTGATGCAGTGGAACAGAAGAATAAAGCTTTTTTGTCAGTTTTGGGTTCAGTGAAAGTATGTTTACATAATGATGGGTTATTTTTTTATTACATGTAGAGTTATAAGTGCACAAAAGTCAGGGGTGCAAGGTTGTACTGATAAACCCTTGAAAATATTTAACTCCCTGTACATTTTAGAGATGGTTATCCTTCAGGGGCCTATTTATAGTTAGTTGCTACTTTGTATTTTTTTAGATTACAAATCTATAATAGAGAAAACTGTTGATTTTTTTTTCTTATTTTTATAATCTGGGGTGTTCTTTCTAAAACACAAAACAAATTCATTATGTTATGGATTTTTTTTTTTTTTTAATTCTACTGACATGTGTACACTTACTTTGAAACAGGCTATTTTGTGGAACTGAGTCCAGAAAGACAACAGGGCCTCACTTTAGCAGGATATACTTTGCATTCAGATTGAAAAAACATTTTATTTTGTGCGCATAGGCTGCACATTTTGGCAGATGAACAATATAAGAATGATTTCAGGTCTACAGTGATAATAGCAAAAGGTTCAACTCAAAAATAATTACTTCCATGACGTTTCTTACATTTAATCCACAGGGAGCCACAGAACAGATCCAACATCTGGTCCAGGCTGCAGATCCATGCACTAGACATGGACCGAATGCTCCCAATCACCATTTTTCACAATTTTCAACATTTCAGTTTAGTTCAATTATCCCAAATAGTTTATTTCAATAATGTGAAATTTATGAGTAGGATTCTAAATATTTTTTATTTCAGTTTTTATTTATTTTTATCACATTCTTATGGGGGCAGAAGTTTCCATACACCAGTTTAAGTGTGTTTTTCAACAACTTGGACACGTCTTTCCTCAAGTCAAGTCAAGTCAAATGAAGTCAGAGTCATCAAACCGTTCAGGAAGGAGACATGGGCTGACGGAGAGATGGGAACATTTTGGAGCAACAGGAACAAAAGTGCCTCAGGGTAACAGTCAAGGAACTGGTGATGATGTTGGAGTTTTTAAAAAAAATCTATCCAAAAGTAAAGAATATCCTACATCGACTCAAAGAGGATTTCAACACAAGGATGAAAGAGCAATACTTAAACTGTGTATGACTTTCACCACTAATATCTCCTCAAATTTGTAAAACCTGAGTGATAGCCTAATTATCACTAATCCGTTAGTCTTTCTGTGCTTACGCAGCTAAATCACTTCCTTCAAGGTGAACAATTTCGAAGATGACTCCATTGCAAGAAGTCCATTTGTTTACGCACTAAACTAATATGTTACTTGGGCCTTTTTGTAAATTTAGTGGGAATGGGAATTCCATGCATCAGCAACAAACACGGAGACAACAGTCATGAAAACCAGGTCAGAAGAAATGAGAGGAGTCGCCTTATAAAGAGAGACCGAATATGTACGTTTTGGGGGAATGTTCTCTGATCCAATGAGACAAAAATCCCAAATTTTTTGGCTGTAATGATCAGTTTTACAGTAAGAAGGGTGAGGCTTGTATGTCAAAGACCATCACGTTTTACGGCTGTTTTTGTAAGGGAGGGGCTGGTGGACATCCTGTGTGAGAACTGTATGGATATTTTGAAACACTCTCTGAAGACGTCAGCTGCAATGAATCTTTTATTAGGACAGTGATCCCAAGCACACCTCCAAAATGGTAACAACATTGCTTCAGGCTAGGAGTGATCATCAGCGAGGCCTGACCTTAATCCAACAGAACATAGGCTGAACTGGAAAAGTAGACGGATTTACACAAGTGAAGAATCAACCCTGTATCGTCTCGTGAGCAGCATGTGGAAGGATACTAGTGTTCCAATCAATATGTAGTATTACTGTAGTGTTATTAGACTAACATTATGCAAATTTTACTGACATCGAGCAATACCTATTGTTGACTTTTAACCTGCTCCCTCCTAATTTGTGTTAATTTTTACCAATAAGTTCCAAAGCTTAGAACTGAAGAACCACAAGGCCAAAGTTAATAATGACAATATATGGTAAAAATACAACCTGAACTCATGCACTAGTCTCATTGGTTTCAGTCACTATCCAAGGGATTCTTTCACTTAATCATTCAAATAAATTACCGTATTTTTCCTTCTGAATATGAGCCGCACCTAACTATAAGCTGTAGCTAAGTTGCATCTGACTATACGCTGCAGGTGTCTACATTGTAACATGAGATATTTACACAGAAAGATGGTAAACGGAAAGACTATTTAAATATTTATTTCCATATCTTCACTGATTTTATCCAAACAGTGCCTGTAACACGGCAGTAAAACGTCTGGTTAAAAAAACAGAAAACTCATTGATCTCTATCTCCATCTTCCTCCTGCCACTGAAACTATTTAAGTCCTCTTCGTATACATATGCATTTCTTCATATGTTTTCCATGATGAGGGTGTGCGAATGAGTTAAGATTAAAACTAGTCCTCAGCGCATCACCTTTTCCACCTGTTTCGCTTTTGCACTTCCTGCTGGAGCGCCCCCTGGAGGTTGTTAGCGCATAAATATACTTGAGTCGCATGGTTGTATAAGCCGCAGGGTTCAAACCAAAAAAAAAATACTGACTTATAGTCCAGAAAGTACAGTAACAATAATATTATTAATAATAAGGACAATATGGACATAAAACATTGCAATGCATCACACCTTATAGAACACATTCCCAAGGATGTGAAATATTATCACCATAAAAATGTTAAGCAGCATGTGGATAGCTACAAGAGATTCAATCAATATGCAGTTTTGAAAAGGCAACAACTGACATGCAACATGACAATAAAAAATATTATAAAATATTGGCCCTTTGAGAATATGATAGAATAAATACATTTAAAAAAAAAAAAAAACCTCCACTGTTTTACTCCCTCAAAATAAAATAGACAGACTGAGTGAACTAATGGAGTGTGAACAGGATTATATAAACTTCTAATGTTAGCTGTGGAGCGACACTATTCAGCACAATAACACTACTACTATTACATATACTTCAAGACATTCCGTTATTGTTATGTGTATTTATACACATAAGTGCTTTGTTTGATCTCTCCATAATCGCGCCAAAATGAACTGAGGACAGATTAATACATGTATGATTGATAGGGGTGTGTCTGAAACGTGCAGGGTTTTGGTGCACATGACCTAGATTACTTGATGCCACACATCTCCAACAGGAAGCTGAAAGTAAGAAAGACTGTCTTTGATTAAAAATGTGTCAGGGAAATTCCTTTGTGACTCATGTTCACTTGGTGTCAGCTTGTTCTGAACTGGAGCTGGGTCAGATTTGGTAACGTCCACCACCCTCTCTTCTGAACGTGTGGGGATGAGTGGGAGAAAGAGCTTGAGATGCATTTTTTTTCTTTCTTTTTATGGTACGATGCAGACCAGGTGATGACACTGAGTCATCCCCACTTATTAGACTCTCCTCTTTCTTCTTACTCTTCTCCATCAAGGCTCCTGTTCTCACCACACCCTATTCTACATTATTGTGGCACGTTGCCGTCTACTGTAGGTCTACACAGTCCCCTTCAGGCACTTTTTTCCCTCCTTTTTCTCTCAATTGGGTCAGGACCCAATTGAGAATTAAAGAAGATTAAAAATGTGCCTTTCAAATATTCAGACAAAAGTGGCTTGTAAAAAATATTGTTAAGAAAGCTTCAGTCTCTTATATCCTGCTACATAAGGATGAAGTACGGTGTAGCCTCTAGATATATCGTTTTTCATGCTAAGGAGCAAGCATTGCATCAGTCAGAGTACACTACTCCAAATGATGCAATTTATGCTGCAGATAAGCAAACACAATACTATGAAAAAAATCTGTCTGTGTTCACAAAGGAAAATATGTTGAAAATCTGTGCAGAGTCCACCTCTACTCTACCGTACAGTGTTTGATAAATGGCAGCTTTAGTCCAACGGTAGAGTGAAACCAAATGCACAGAGGTTTCGTAACTTGTGTTTATGTATGTAACGTGCAGAAAAACGATCCTTTTGACACACTAAAAACTGGATATGGTTTCACAAAACTTCAGTCCACATTTTTAGACCATTATTTTTAGTATTCCTTCTAGACTTTTGGACTAACATTATGCTAATTTGACTGACATTGAGCAATAACTATTAGTTGTCGACTTTTAACCTGTTCCAACTTAATTTGTGGTAATTTTCATCTATTTACCGGTACCAAGTTCCAAAGCCTATAACTGAAGAACCACAAGGCCACAATTAAATTAACACCACAGAACGTTTCCTCGCAGGGTCCCCCTAAAGTCAAGAAATGGTATTGAAATGGTATTAATCTCTATCTCACTAATACTTGGTAAAATAAAATGGATGCAATGACACTGACAAAAGTTCAATGTCTGGTGTACGGATGTGTTCTCTTCTAATAACTGAGCTGCAGTAGTGTTCATTAATATGCAGACACACTCCACCTCCCTGTGCTTTACCCGGTACTTCAGTTCAGTCAGAAAGGGGACCCAAAGCTTTCACTGGTGAGATCAGAGTAGTGGTCCTGTTCGGTGAGATATGCCTCAGTGAAAGTCAAGACACAAAAGTCCTTAAAATCTTTGGGAAGTGAATGTTCCCTTGGAGCTCGTCTCCTTTATTCCTTAAAAATGAACATAAAAGCTCAAAAGCGGGGATGCCAAACTCCTTACTGCTGGTTACTGGGTGCAAATGCATCCAGCAGTTACATGACATATCAGTGATGTACACCGTAAAGTAGCAAAATCTCATAGTTTTTTGTGTGTAGGGGTCCCAACCTGAATCCAGAAGTTGCATAGTACCAGTGCAGGTGATACAGATGCTCTGGAGTGATGACGAAAGTGTAATTGAACCTATTGTGAGTTGTTGTACCACCAAAATGACCTTGAAAATATAGTTTGAAACCTGAAAAAGTCTGTTGTTGTGTTGCTTTAATTAATGATAGTATGTGGTTAAAATATAACCTGAACTCATACACTATAGTCCCTTTGGCTTCAACTGCAATCCAGGCGATTATTTCACAAACTATGTTTTAGTGATCAGTAATACTGTAAGATAAACTTTCAAACTCAACTGCTGATCATCTAAGATTTCTAACAAGGTATATCATGCCTATGTTAGGAGAAGTTTTATTGTAGAAACTTGAATATACTTCATACGAAAAGAAAAGAAAACTGGATCACTGGTGTGAATTAAGAGGTTAAATTATAATAATTACTTCAAGGAATTTAGTATAAATATGTCAGTAACATTTAATTTTTATTCAAGCTTCTTAGATATGACTTATTTTCTGGGTTTTTTTTTTTCTTCTACCATTTAAAGTAAATAAATCAATGTATCCTTCGGTTTTGGACCAAACAAGGGAATCATCTTGAGTTTTGGACATTTTATAGGCCAAACAGTTAATTAAAGAAATTATCCTGAAATTAATCAATCATAATTGTAAGTTAGTTGCAGTCCTACTGAAATTAAAGACACCTACTTACACTATATGGACATAAAATATTGCAATGCATCTACCACTTTGTAGAACTACACATTCCCAATGATGTGAAATATTGTTGCCATAAAAAATTTCATTAATTAATATGATTTATGTTGCATCGTTATTTCTTTTTAAAGGCTGATTTTTTTTTTCTTCCCAAGTGAAAATAGAATAAATCAAATGATTACTTGTGGTTTAAACATATTTTTTGTTAGGCTATAACTTAGCAAATATTCCGGAAATCTCATGGTTGATTACATTTATAAAGATTTTATTTTATTTTTTTTAATTTTCAGCATTGAGTACATTTAAGTAAAAATAAAGTCAGTCTTACAACCGTATTCTTTTGTAAGACATAGATGACAATTTAAAGAAGTAACTTTAAAAACAAAACATAAAAGTTAATGGACTGATATTTATTGCATATATGTCATTTGTCATCCAGAATCACAGCCAGCTCAGACATTTTTTCCTCGATAATAATCAATGATATTAATATTGCCAATGTAATAACAATTGTCAGGTTTGTGGATACAATTGTGGAGAATAAGATGAAACCAGTGGAAGATCCTCTCATATGAGGAGATGGTCAGGGAACTCCTCCTGACATCTGATGGACTTTACAACCATAATCTGTTTCATCCCAAAAGATTATTATTTTTATTGTTAAACATAGTCAAATACTTTTTTTTTCAGATGGCACAAGTTCTGTGATGGAGTAAATGAGCACTGAGCTTTATTTGACTGAAAAAACATGTGATTTTATCCAGAATTCACAGCAGATTAGTCTTACTTAAGATGATCAGCGTCAAGAGGTTTCAAGGGTTCAGCTTCAGATCAATCTGAAGTCTGTGTCTTCCTTGGTGTAACGGGCCTCTGTAAAGTCCGTTCTCTTCGGACATCCTAACATCTGGACAAGATTACGTAATAATACACACTCCTGGCACTTACATTTCTATTCCACTTACAGCATTAACATTTTCCTCACTAAGATCTTGTACGATTAAATATTTCATTTTCACGGAGGCCCTGAGAAGTGAGTCACCCCAGGCAAGAGACATCATGAAGAATACGTAGAGGAATGCTTTCCATGTCAGTTACTTTGTAACCTAGATCCTGATCGTGAGATTGTGCATTGAATGGGAGCGAGCCAAAGTCAATATACTTAATTGTGCTTCCACAGCTCATTGAACTGATTGAAGAGAAATAACTCTGAGTCATAACTATATCACTACGATATGGAATAGGAATTTGATCTTGATATAAACTTTCATCAAATTGTTGTTGTTTTTTTTTTTTTCAGATTATATGCAAATCTTCCCTTTTATTTATCATTTAACATGCAAATACTTCATATGAGCCCAATGGTATTTCATATTATGTGGGATTGTATTAGCTCGTGTGAATAGTTGTATAAAAGCTGTTAGCTGTAAAAGAGAACAGGTATCAGGTGAACATGTAGAGACGGTTACCCCGCTGGAGTAGGTGGTGGCGGTGAAAGCCTTTTGCGTATGAGTAATTGCTTAATATCTCACAGGTAGGCAATTTTCCCCAAGGATCCCTCCTGCCCCCCCAGCCTTTATTCTCGCAGTATCAAAGGAAATGTGCTGAATAACCGATTTGTCTTTAAACTGCGAACTCGGTCCTGTTGCTCTCAAACTACAACCGTGTACAGCGGTGGCTTTTCCAGGCACATTTGTTGAAATACAGGAGCTTTTTATTGAAACTTTGCACCTTTTGTTTGCTGTATTTCCTTGTGATCCCACTCATTAAGAGAGGCTCTTACTTTAACACTAAACAAAAAGCATGAATTGGGTCTGATATTTGCTTTGTACAGGTATGCTCGGAGGTCTCGAAAAGGTTAAGATACCACAAATTCACAAGACCAAAGCATAAAGCTGGGAGTGAACTGGTCTTTATGAACATATTATCACAGCTTATACACGGCGTCTACACTAGTGTGTGACTGAAACTCAGGAACTTGCAGAGACATTCTTCTTATGTAGACAGCAAGTGCGAATATTGGCACGGTGCCTAGAGAAGACATGTTGTCATGATAAATGAGATCAGGTAACGCTGATCCTGGAAATCTCTTCAAAGTGGCACATCACTCAGTGCAGGGTTTGAAGAAGCACATTTTGTTTTATTATAGCATTTATTTTTACAAAGCAGAACGAACAGTAGTTTTAACTACGATATACTGAATAAAAATATAATATCTATCTATCTATCTATCTATCTATCTATAAGTAATCAGATGCCTGTTCATATTCACAGCATGAATAAATTGCGGGAAAGTGTTTATAATTTCAGATTAAATAATGTGTTTAAAAAAAACCTTATGCTACAACAAATATGAAGCAATTTTATCTTTCTGTTGTTGGACTAAATATTGAGAACAAGTTAAATCCTGACTTAAAAGACTGTACAATGTTATTTATGTTTAAAAGAAATGTCATGAAAATATATGAAGAATGTGTTTGTTAATTTTTCCACTTCAACCCATTGAATTGTTTAGGTTTTTGTCACTATTGTTACAAAGCAAAGGCATTGGTAGCTATTTTATTTCATTTTGTTTGGTGATATGAATAAGGGGGTAGGCATATTAAACTTATGTTTCAGCCTTTTCCTTTTCAGACTTTCCTTTTTAAACATGGTATCCTGCACAAATGTATAATGCTTGAAATGTCTGAATAAACACATTTAAACTTTCTTTTTTTCTTTTCTTCTCTTTCTTTTTCTTGATTTGGCTCAAATTGCTGAGCAGCAGACATAAGAGGTGTGTTTTCAGTTTTGAAATGTTACCCCATGACTTCATGTCTGACAGCTTTTATTTCAAGAAAATGTTGCCAATTATATTTTACTCTAATATACTTTCTTGAGTCTCGACAAACCAACATTAAATAAATATCTGACCATATAATTCTATCCTGTCTATCCAGCATTATGTATATTTTTACTTTAGTTTCTGAAGTATATTCTGATTATAATAGTTTTTTACATTGCATTCACAATTGGAATTTTCATTTGTTCATGTAAATGATCTAAATCGCTTCAGTTTTTCATCTTCTCTTTTAATTAGATCCTTTTCTGAAATGTTTAGATAATACAGACAGAAAGGAGAGAAAAAAAAAACTATGAAACAATCCCAGACATTTCAGAATTTCTTTTGCAGATCGAATCCTGCCAGAGTGTAAATAAATAATTTAATCCTCAGCTGACTGTCCAATTTTGGCAAATTCTCAATGTTGTAAGAATAAGCTAATAAAATAAATAAATCATCATTGACCAGAGGATCGTGTGCAAAGGCGATTGAGAGACCATAATGGTTTGTCATGTGGGAGAGAAACGCAGCTGAGGCCTGGTTTGAGGAAGGAATTCATAGTACTCGAAAATAGATTTAGTTTGCTCGTATGGTTTTTATCTTTTAATCCTGTGTTCTCTTTTTTTTCTCTTTCTTTCTTTGACACAAACACACACAATTGGCGAAGCAGCAGGCTGTCTGATGTGGTGGGGAGGTCTCAGGAGGTTTTGGCTCCTGGTGGTTTCTGGGAGCAGCACCAGAATGGTGATTTGATCCACGTTGTGCAACTGGATTGGCTTGATCTGGTCTCACCGCAGCCATGGTGATCTGGTTCTGCCTGGAGATTGAGAGGGCGGTGGGTGGTGGCGGAGATGGAGGAGGGAGGGGTTTACTGAAGAAGAGGAGTTTTATTAAGCGACAGGCTGGCTAGAGTTGATCAGGAGTTTTTGTGTGTGTATGTGTGTTTTGAATGGAGCTTTTTGTTCCAACGTGACTCACCATGCTTCAGCCACGGTTGGTGCCTGGAAGGGGAGATGGAGGCAGGGTAAACAGCACAGAAGGGGAAGAGTTGATGTGGTTAAATCATTAGAAGACTGCAATTTCATTTGCTATGTCAAGCCTTGGCCTACTTCTCTGATGAATCAATAAGCCGACTTCTTCCTTTTGAAGGAGACACGTGGTGAGTTAGAGTAGATCTGTCCCCTGCTTCGTTGGACCCACATCCCTGAAACTTTTTCGCCAACTCTCATGAAGTCGTTTTATGTTGGTGCACTGGAGGAACCATCGATACGGCATCCATCAAAGAGATGGTGCATGTGATTGCTCATTACTACCTAAAAATTTGGCTGCAAAATGTTATTGAGATGACATCCATAATTACTTTTGTTGTGGCTCTCGTTACTTTGTGAAAACAAAAATGAACACAACACAAATGATTTCTTAGTTCTGTTTCTTAGAAACCACTGTTTCCTGGTGTTTATTTACAACAGCTGCAGCTTTTACAGAAACAAATCTTAAGGGAATGGCATCAAATATCCCTACCTTCTCCTCTTGTTTTAAGTAATATCCATACAGCAGGGTTTTCTTTGTTTTTTTTATTGAGTTTGAGTTGGCTTAAGCAGTTTAATGATTTTTCTCCCGTGCATTTAGGACCAATTTTAGGATAATATATTGAGAGAAGAAGTCAAAAACAGGTCTGCTTATTGAGGAAGTCAGCACACATTAGACCACATTTTAAAAGTTTGCTCCTAGAAATATGTAACTGGGCTCCTACAGTATCTTATCTTCCCAGAGTGGTTGCAAACATTCTCTGCACCTTTTAGTAAAATGATCTGAATCAACACTAAAACAGTTGCTTGCAAACAAACTACAGACACAGCACCAGTTTTTCACTCCATCTTTGTTCCACCACACTCATTGTCACCCAAGTGTGAAAGAAATCTCCACTTTAGGTCCACCCATGACCACTTCTCCGAGAGGTGGTCACACACTCTTACCCCCTCCACTCCATCCCCTCTTGCCATGGATGTTTCAAAACCATCTGACCTGGCTGTGCTAACTGGTGGCTATTTTGGGAGAGGGATGGCAAAACCGTCTGCTACTCGCGATGGCCATCGGGGAAAAAAAAAACGGGATCGCTAAGGGGGAGCGATCACCGGCTGAAGAGGGAGTGGGGGTCCTCCTGCGTGTGTGTGTCCGTGTTTATATTCTCACAGTCTATCATAACCAGTGAGCCAGTGCAGCGTTGGGATAATGTGTCGCTGTAGGCCATAGGGAGTGCTGTTGAAATTGGAGATTTAATACTCTTGCAAAACCAAGACAGACACTAAATTTCATTCTCCAGCAACTGCTTGTTGTCAGTTCAGCCTTTCACCCACATCGATATTGACATCTTGGTTTTATAAAGGCAAAAAACACTTTTTCTTACAGCAGAACAGGACCTTGTACACTTTGCATGCTGATTTGCACAAACATGCATTGGTTATGAAATGTCCAGCTCATGGAAACTTTTTAAATAAATGTATCATTTTAACTTACGGCATTTGGCAAGAAAATCACCAATGCTTGATGCCGCTTTAAACAGCTCACAGTGAAATATGCATTTAGGCCCTTTGGGAGCTTGATCAACAGGTTGAGCAATGGAACATGCCAGCGGCTGAGTGTGGCATCTGTGTCTGTTCACATCTGAAACACCATCTCCCTCTGTGGGACTTTACATGCGCAAGCAAGAAAATAAGAAGCGGTCAAGTGGACACCTTAAGTGCGCAAATTATGACATTAGGCCCATGTACTAAAAGCTTCTGTATGATGAGATAATATAATTTTATAACTAATATAAACTTTAGCTTGTGTTATTTTATTTATATATAACTTTATATAAAGGTTAAGTAATATTAGTAACACATTTTCTGATATAAAACTATTGTGTGTTTCAAAAGTGGAACTGCATTGGTAGTAATTGTTTTCTGGGCAGATGGATAAGCCTTAAAAGAACAAGGATGTTCTGTGCTTTCTCTGCTTCTGGAAAAAAATAAATAATAAATCAAGTTGCCTGTATGCTGCGTTGTTGCTCGCAACTTTCATTTAGTTACGTAGCACTAGGTAATTCCCCAAATGATACAAAACCAGACGTGTTGCACTTCTTCAGCTTCAGTGTCGCTCTGAAATGCTCCGTGTTTGAGATAAGAGCTGTAAAATAAATTGAACATTGAGCAGTGTGTTGTTTATGAAATGCTTACAAGCTTATTGAATTCTGTCAAAGTCATGTCAATAAAAGGGATTTTGCTGTACATTTTTATTAGCTCCTTGTCACATATTTTCATTTTAATTATGTTGCAGTTCTTGTGGGTTATAGACTGGCCCGGTGGATACCATTGGACAAGGTGAGTTTGGCGATGTCACTAAGATGCACCTTGAAATCCACTTTTATTCTGTGGCTTTTAATCTTGTCCAACCTGTTATTCCCTGGGTTGTAAATTGCGTTTGTTAAAGTTTTGATCTAGTTCAATGTCCATATCATTTATTCACATATATGCCATTGTGCTGGTATGTTTATATATCAACTCTGTCTTTGGTGAAAGCATGAAACTTCAAGATTTTCTTTAAGCATGTGGACATTTTGCTTTTAACACTCACGAACACACAACCCACAGGGGAATGGAGTGCAGAGTGAGTGGGCCAGTTCCTCCTACTATTTCTCTTAATGTGTCCCTTGTGCTGGAGGTGTGGAGCTGCCAGCATTGTTCACTAGCTACAGTGGACGCTAACAGCTGTGTGTATTTACCAATGATAAACACACAACTTACCGCGGACGTTTCAGCCTTGTAGCGACGTTGAGTTATTGTTAACAGTGTGTGTTTTGAGTGTAGAATGTGAGGAGATAGTCGGAGCCGGTACGTGTGAGTTCATCTGGCTTTGTGCTTCGTTTCTGTTTTATCTGTGAGTCTCTGTGCGTCTGCTCAGTCTCTGGATGAAATGAACTGTAGATAAGGCGTGTCTGCATGTTTGCAAATCCTAGACGGGTCCCACTGGACTATGTGAGCAGTTCCTCCGATGCAGCTCCAGGGTGTGGATCTCAGGCTGTATGACTGGGCCTCCTGATGCAGCTCATGGGTCAGGCTTGTAGGCATTGTGGGCAGGCCTCTAGATGCAGCTCCTGGGTTGGGCTCAAAGGCTGCGTGAATGGGGCCACATGATGCAGCTCTTGGGTGTGGTGCATTAATGGGCTCACACTGTTAAACCACTGAAACTCTGATCTTCTTTGAAACACTGAATTAGCAGAATATTTATCAAATGAAAGAAAACATTTCCCTAACATTTTCTTGTATGAGGTCGATATAGGATTTTTTTGGGGGGCCAATAGCCATACTGTTGTTAGGATAAAACATTTATATGCATATGCTGACCACTAGCTACTATATTTCCACAGATATTTATTTATCCTTTATTTTAACCAGTATGATCCCATTGAGATACAACATCATCTCTTCTTCCAGGGACACAAGTTTGTATACACAGACAACAGTTTTAATATACAGTATATATTTTTAATATTGATTTTTAATATTCCAAAAGTCTGACAGTTGAAAAGTAAGCTCCACTCTACTCATAAAAAGAAAAATGAAAGATAAATAAAACAACATATATATTGTATGACTTAAAGAAAATATTTTTTTCTGCATTATGTGCAAAAAATGTTTTTTTTTAAATTAATAAAACTTTTTCATATTGAAAAACATGCTTGCTGAAACTCATATACACCATTGCCCTTAAAGTTGACACATTTCTATTTTTATTCCTATTTATACACATAAGTAATCACTTTTAACCACGTAAAATGATTACGTACTGAGTCCCAGATACACTTATATCTGTCCCATTGTTACAGTCATTTCATGACAATAGGTGAAAATATGTTATTCCAATTTTATCAGTAATAGTATGTTACGGGTCTGTACATCTAGTAATGATTACTGTCACATAAACAGCAGCAGCAATCATAAATACAATGTTGGACAGAATAAATTCTTCAGAATAGATTCTTCTCAGTGATGACCTCCCATCCTTCAGCTTTCATGGCTTCAAGTGATGTTTCACAGAACTTATGATTTATATGTATAATACCTGACTTTATTTAATGCAGTTAATAATTCTGTGTGAGAAGTTGGGGTATACTTGAAGAAATCTTTTGGTTTGTCACAAAACTGTGCCTGGGAAACCAAACTTACACAAACTAACACCACAAATTCATGAGATATGAGTAACAGTGATCTCTATACCAGATATAGTACTAAAAACGGCAGCAATTACAGTTTATTATGTTAAAATGACTCAAACTTGCAGTATTTCCGCCATTCGTCCTCCTCAGTGAAAACAGCTAACTTTATTTTTGATGTTAAAAGTCAGTCACTGGCAAACGGCAGCATGTTGCATACCGTGGAATCTCTGACATATGATCCAACTTATCAGACATTTGTTGAAAAGAGCTGTGTATTTTACATACGCGGAATGTCTGGCTCATTATCATGAGGCAGGAACATCATCAGAGAAGCTGAGCTAAACTACGTTAGTTCGATCATTTACACATTTCATCTCACTGCTGCGTTCAGGGGACTGTCTCTTCAGTTGTCACTTTGCATATAGGATGAGGACTTGATTACATTTTTTTTCCTCCCAGAAAATGGTTATGCTTCCTTTTCCTGCTACAAATATGCATGAGTATGTGATTCTTAAAAGGTTTTGTTGCTCCATCATCATTTTTAGCCATAGCAGATGTCCTGAATGAAATACAAGTAAATGTTTCATATTACTATCCAATATAAATGTAATACTACAGGTGGTTTAAATTGCATTTACATTATTAAAACTGTTAAATAATTTCTTAAAACATATAGGACTGGTTACATTACACATAAAAATTAAATGTCTTTTTCACCATGTATTCAATGTTTTGGCGTTTATTTTTTTGCAGCTGGACAGTGTGAAACTAATAATAAACTGCAGCTTCCATGTTAATGTTGATGAAATAAAGCCAAATAGTGCAAAGCTCATTTATTTTTTTATGTTGTCCTTCACAGGTGATACTGGGTTAAGTCTTTTCATTAGCTTTAATTGAATATCATCAAACCTTAAGTGCAAGACACAGCTGAGAATGTTTGTAATGTGTTAAAAGAGAAAAAGATGTGTTTAGTACACACAGATGACCACAATGTCAGCAAATGTTGTTTTTTTCCAGAATGTTTATTCAGCTTTATGCATAAAACATGTGTACATTTCACATTTTACAGACCTCATTTTACACAGCTTGTTACATTAACCCATACTCCATCAGTTTTTTTAATTACTTCTTAAAGGAAAATGTCATTCGAAGGCACAGGCATTTTTGCAACTAACCTTTTTTGCAACCATCGATCCGCAGGCAGATTGTTCCATTGATTCATTCATTTCCCTTCACAATTAGCCATGGTCACATATAGGCCTGTGATTCAAAGCGTTTTTTTTTTTTCCTTGGATTTCCATGCAGCCATCAGCACTGCACCAGACAATTGGCCCTTTTCATATCTCCACTGTGGATGAACCCAGTAACCTTGTGTTAGTGAACACTACTCTAATTTAAAGTGCCCTGGGTGGATTGTGGCGAGCTGCCTGGGGGCATTGCCTCTTAATGACGTTACCTTGTGATAGAACCGTCAGCCTTAACACAGTCCATGCACACATGTACCCACACATTTCTACTCAATTTAATTTCACTTTTTTTAGTTCTAGTCTGACAGTGTGGTGCAGCATCAACCAAATCAGAGTGAGAACATTCACATACAATGTTCGCTAGTAAACTTTTATAACCCTCATCTCCCTTGTTTTTGTTTTTGTTGGCCTCAGTCTCACTGATTTCTAAAATATACCTTGCCTCATTGTAATGGAGTTTGTTTTATTAGTCATTTTAACACCTGCAAAAGAATTTTTACTACAAGACAATGAAACTACAATGGAACCTAAAAATATATAGTATTTCCCTATGTATTAGGTAGCTGGCTATTACTGCTGGAATACAAGTCCTGTCCATGAAGATGTAAAGTGAGATGTGACAACAGAAATCCCAATAAGATATGACACAGATTAATAGTTCTATAATATAGATGATACTTTTCTGACAGATACATTTGACAAAGTAATCAGCAGCAAATTATGACTGAGACATCTGTCAAAGAGATGAAATCAGGCATGTCTCCTGTCGTTGGAATATTCCCATTTAGCTCTGCATGGCTAACAAACTATGTATGTGATCTAGAGGCCCCTGGGTAAATGTACCAACTACAAACCATCACTGAGAGTCAATAAGCCCTCTAGGTAAGACATTTATAAAATAAGACAAAAATTCAAAGGCTTCATTTTTGAAAACGCATCTTCAAAAAGAAGCCTTTTGCATGTTCTATTCCCTGGTTAGCGCCGCTCTCCTCAGGCTAAGCAGCTGATTTATTGACAACACGCCGCCACAGCTGAATGTTTTAAAAGCAGGGGATTTTTAGCTCAAACATTTTATGGTCTTTGAACCACGAGACTCGGCGTGGCGAACCGAATGGAGACCTCATGACTGCCGACACACAGGACAGGCAGGGAAGCACAGTCTCCTCCATCAGCTCTCTCTGTGGGACGCTTTTGTCCGATAAGGGATCACGCACCACACCCAATTTAAGTCATGTGCTCCTCATTGCATGACGAGCAACACAAGACAACAGGGATGTGTTTGCTTGTGTGAGTGGGGTGAAGGCATCAGGGACATTTTGTGCTCATCTTCATCTAACAGACGTATGTTTCTTGTATCTCTTGTCTCTTCTTGTGCCTTGTGTTTGTCAATTGGGAAGTTGCAGCAAAATGTATCTTTGGTATTTGGCCAAAATATGAAAGCTTGAGCTTCGCAGAAAAGAGGCGCTATTTTCCTGTGAGTGGGTGTGTAAGGCCTGGGTCAAGGCTTTTTAGTACTTTAAGACCTTCACTTTGCTCTGGGGGACTCGTACTCCACACCCACGCCTCATTCTATTAATCTCTGGACCACATCAACATTCTTAAGATTAATGTGGACACTAGCCCTATAGCCTTAAGCACACACGTGCGATATAGAAATGTGCATACGTTTATACAGCTAACACAAATGGTTTGGTGGTAAATAAGGTGAGGTTAAAATACAGCAGATATAATTGACAGTGAAAGCCACAATGAAAGGCTTTGGCTACTATTCAGGAAGTCATTGGCAACTTCTTTAAGTTTACGCCAATCACTCTAGTAACCAAACTGATTTGTTTAAGCTTTCAAAGTATCGTGTCTACACTAACTGCCTGCACATTTGAGCGTCCCCCTTGTTCAGAGGCCTTTCCAGTGATACTATAAGATTGTCATTAATGAGGAAGGAGGCAGAAAAAAATTACCAATTTGTTATAAATGTCTGTGTAATATTGTGTTTTTGTCTGTCCAAAAATAATAATACTGTATTTGAATTTAAACATTGAGATCTGATGTATGAAGTATGATTCAAAATTGAAACTCATGTATGGAAATTGATATTATATATAAAAAAAAACGTCGGGTTGTTCAGAAGAACCATTAAAGGCTCCAGTTTCAGAGAACTGGAATTTTCTGTCAGTGATTTAATGGTTCTGGCTTTACAAGGTTATGGTTATTATATGCTTGTATAGGTTTTTTTCTGCCACTTTTCTCATCTCAGTGTCCTCACAGACAGACTGCACAGACAATGGATGACAATGAATTTCAGCCTTCGGTGCACACGTGCAGAAAGTATTGTTTTATCCTGTGAGCATGTGTAAGTAATTGACACTTGGACAAAAGTCATCAAAACCCGAGGGGCAGGTTAATACAAAAACAAAGCATGACCACTGAGCGTCCAAACATGATATCATTTATTTACATTGCCCAACCAAGGGCCTTTAGTCAGGGTTAAATTAACCGTATATTAACCATACATCAGCTGTCACTTTTTTTGGAACAATTTAGGCTAATGCATGAAATAAGACAAACTTTAATTATGAATCATCAAACATCCCTGAGGTCCAACAGTCACTTCAGCCTAAATTCCGAACCTGCACCTTTAAAGATATTCACTGGACTCATGGTTTATTATATGTGTGGTCTTTTCTTCTTAATCATTTCACCGTGCCTTGTGTTGGCATGTATAAAATAGTCATACAGTTCATTATCCTTTGTAACTGTGGTGTATTCCCAAACACTGGCTGCATGATCCTAACCACAGAAATGTGTATTTTCATACTGTCAGCTTTAACTTAACTAAGAAAAACATATACATCCCTGTCATCAATTCATTTTTTAGATGAATTTAGTTTAACATGGAATTTTCTAACCTCATGGAAACCTGTGTTGTGCAGTAGTCCAGTATAAATACAGAAATCACTATAGCTGCGTTTACAGAATAGAAGCATACACAATGAATAATAAAAGACTTTTCTCCTCTGATCTTTCATCATTAAAAGCAGACTTCATTATACTTAACTGCTTTATTTGGAAAACCACATTTTTCAGTAAAACGTAAAACATGAGCACTGGAACAAGATCACTTCTATAAACTGACAGTATATACTTCACCATCATCATCTTAAGACAGGATGTAGACGAACTTGTTGAACTGTGATGAAAAAAAAGCTGAATTTACATTGCTTCCTTCTGCTTTACTATACATGATGTAGTACAGTCCGTCTGCCCACTTACTTTCACACACACCATCTGTTAAGCCTCTAATCACAAACATGCTCATTTCCAACATGTTTACACAGACAAATCAATCCAGCAGATCCATCAGCTGCCAGACCTTGACCTTAATCTAAGCCTGCAGGAGACAGACCTCCTGTGCAAGGACGTTTTTAGTCACTATGTATGTCCAAGTAGTGTGCACTTATTTCATTTACATGTACCTTATCTATTCTTATTCCTTACTGCAGTGTTTAATTCAGCAATTTGTTCAGGGACGAACCATGAGCCTCCATCTCCGCTTACGTTAACTAGGTACATAATTAGTTGGCTATAATTATGTATGAGTATTGATGTGTGTACATTAGCATCTTTACGTATCATTAGTATTTCTAAATGACTTTGACTGAGTTTCTATAGAAATAGAGTAAAAAAATTTCCAGGAGTCACTGTGGTTTCATTTGCTCCCTTTGGACCTTCCAATGAGTGCACCGGTGGTCCTTGTGTAAATTGTTAAACCATTACAATTATTTTACATTCATTATAAACAGAAATAACAGATTTTTGCTGCAGGGGCTTTAACTGACAAGTGACAAGTGACTGACAGCCTTTATCATTATTTGACAGCTAAATCAGACTTTATGAGGCTCTCTTTATTGTCCAAAAATACCCTTTTTTCTATAATCTCTGTAGCTGTAGTTAAAAGGTTATATTGGCAGGACCTTCATGATTCTTTCCACAAAATGTTAACCAAATATACTGATTTATCTTTTCAGTAAATTAGCAGTATAATGGGCTTGCAGAATTTCACCTGTTGCTCTTCTTTTTGGGTTAAAAAAAAAAAAAAAAAGGGATTTCTAGAGGGATAAAAAGCATAGTTAAGGCTTTTAGACAGACATCCTAAAAGATCATCACAGTAGCTACATCCACTCCATACTGTCTCTGTGGAGGTGTATGTGTTTTTTCTGGCTGCATATGTTTTGGTCAAACGTACATATACTACAGTATGTGTTCCATACTTGCTCTTGCCTGCCTACATTCTGTACATGTTTAAGATATGTATGGGGTGTGTGTGTGTGTGTGTGTGTGTGTGTATGTGTGTGTGTGTGTGTGTGTGTGTGTGTGTATGTGTGTGTGTGTGTGTGTGTGTGTGTGTGTGTGTGTGTGTGTG